>JAJLRJ010000005.1:5492972-5607972 GCA_024195265.1 Dendrophyllia cribrosa
GTCATATGTTGTTAGTGGATGTTCCTCAAGTGAAAATATATCCTTGCATTTTTCTACTGAACAGAATATGTAGACCTTAAATATCACACATACCATTATCACAGATTACGTAATGTTTAAAACACGAACAGCAGTGTTTTATCAAGTTTAAAAATTTGAGCGTGAAGCGCGAGAATTTTTAGACTTGATAAAACACGTGCTGTGAGTGTTTTGAACGGCTTCAAACACGAACCGCCAAAAGCGTGTCCCTACAGAGATCAAACTCTGCAATAGTACGAGCGCTCTGATTGGCTGCTGAGCGGGCAAGATTTTCATGTAATGACCGGGCACCAAATTCAAATAAACGCCGGACCTCAAATAACTGCTGGTACGTCGAATAAATGCCAGAGGCCTTTATTTAAAGCTGGACCTTGTCGACCCTGCGTTTATTTGAACCTGGCGTTTATTCTGGGGCACCTGGCGTTTAATTGAGAAAATATGGTATGCATGTATTTATTTGAATATAATATTATTATGTACAGATCAGTGCCCAGTGTACAAATGTAAACCATGTCCTGGAGGCCATTATTTGTATGACAGCTATGGATGCTTTACTTGCCAGTGCGGAGGTACATGTTATACTTTTTACTTTGATAATTTTCATTTTCAGTTGTCTGTTGGAATGAATTATTTTCTTGCTTAGTTTGTGTCTAAATATGAAGAGCACTAGCTATGATTGACTATGTTTTCCCACGTTCGGCACTGGTTGCACGTTTTCCCGGGGAGGGGGGGGGGGGGGGGGGACTCTGCAAATTGTTTGGGCGGGGGTGTGCCACTGGGACTCTGACACCCTTAACCTATACTAGACCATTTTTAGCTGCATTTTGCAACCCTATTCTAGACTAAACACCGAAAAACCCTACCCTATCCTAGACTAAACTGCCTGAAAACCATACCCTTCACAGCGGCACATACCTATATAGCTCATATATGGGAGTACCCCCCCCCCCCCCCCCCCACACACACACACACACACACACACACACACACACACACACACACACACACACACACACACACACACCCGGGCATGTTTTCCTTTTCCAGTGCATGTTTTCCTCTACTTGGCACTGGTTGCATGTTTTCTGAATTCAAAAATTCTAAAACAGTAATTTTGGGGTTGTTACAGGTCCTTGTGCTAACATGACTTGCCCATTCTATGGAAACTGTGTTCCCAGTAAAGACCAAAAAACAGCAGAATGCAAATGTGACATTGTGTGCACTGCGGAGTATAATCCGGTGTGTGGAACAGACGGTAGAACACACGGCAATGCCTGTTCAATGACGAGTCAAGCTTGTGTTGATAAGAAGAACATTACAGTGTCTTACAAAGGGGAATGCAGTAAGTTAATGATCATGCCATGATTTCTTCTTTTAACCCATTGAGTCATGTCATGTAGTTCAAAATTGCATACAGAGTCTGTGGATGAATTTTTAAAGTGAGATGTTGATGAGTATGATCACCATTCAAATGAAAACTTTTTAATAGAACTTTAGAACATGATATCTTTGCAAATGAAATTTTGGGCAGAACTCTTGCGAGTAATATGCTTTAGCCAATTTGCTGTCTTGTCTGACCAAACACAACAGACTCAAACAACGTGCTCCAGTGAACCAATCAGAACTCGGCGCTAAGCGCGGGAAAACATGCTTGAACAGGTTACAGTTGGGTTTGGTTTTACTTCTAATTGGTTGAGAAAATGGCGTGAGTCTTTTTGAGTCGGGTTTTGAGTCGGGTTTTGAGTCGATCACAAAACGAACCAAAGGAAAATCAAAGCAAATGCCAATTACGTTCGACACAATTGAAAACCACTCGGTAACACACGCATTACAGTAAAACCTTCGTTGAGCGGACACTTGTGGTATAGGCAATAATTTTGCAGAGCTACTGCTTGTAAAACCATAAAAGGTTTAAACGGATCAGTTTCTTCTGAAAAAAAAAATTGCTGCTGCGTCGATAAGGAAGTGAAACACATTAATTTGGTATAAAAAAAATTGCCAGAAATCGGCCACAGTAAAGTAAAAGAGGTTATAAAGCTGAAGTTTCAACCATTAACTCTGTCAGAGTGCGGTAAGTTGTCTGTACACTCCAGCAACAGCGATCAACCCCCCCCCCCCCCCCCCCCAAAAAACCGGGCATACCCCGGGCATTTGACTCGAACTTGTCATCACAAAGTGGGGACTTTGACCGCCTATCACCTGTTCACCTACAATGTTAGAAATGTCTTTGTGGCTTAACATTCCCCTTCTACAGAGCTTCTAAATTGGACATAAAAATGCGTGGAAACCCAAACGTCTTGCGACTGTTAACGAAATGTCTTGCTCCGTTAGGTGCAGCCGGGAATTTGGGATCTACGTTTCCAGGCCCTTCGTTGATGTTGGCTTTCCTGGTATTCCTGTGGTTTTCAACTTAAGACGAGAAATGCCATGCGAGGTTAATCTCTGAACTGTGAAACAGTTTAAAGCAGAAGGGATGCCTTTGTAAAAACAATTTATATTCGAAATATGTAAAAAACATTAACCGTAAAAGACCAATATCACGCTAGCATGGCACAAAAATATATTTGGTTTATTGGGGAAAAGAGCCCAGCATCAAATTCAGCATATCGATATTAGTAAAACTACAAAGTTTCGTAAAGATTGCTAGAAAACTGACGAAGATATGAAATTTTGAAACTGAGCATTTTTACAAAGAAATGTTTGGTGGACGGGCATAGATTGCCCGTCCAGCCTCGTTTTCGTGTTTTTCCCATACATTTCTTTGTAAAAATTAGGCCAGAGTACTAAGTTTCAGAAGCTCATATCTCCGTCAGTATACGAGCAATCTTTACGAAACTTTACAGTTTTGCTAATATTGATGTGCTGATTTCAGTGATACGGGACTCTTTTCCCCATTAAATTAAATACATTTTCATGCCATGCTAGCGTGATATTGGTGTATGGAAGACGTAATCGGATAAATGAGATCGAGATTACAAGATTCGTTCAACTACGGTTGTTGTAAAATGTTCAAAACACATTACACGAGTTCTGTCCTTATATAGCAAACTTTTATTGTTTACGAGACTACATGTAAAACGGCATTTTACCTCAACTTTTTACTTGTACTTGAAGTACTTGAATGCCCTTAGAATAACTAGTAACAAAGTTTACTATTTAAGTTATTGCTGACTGTATCCTGGCTCTGTCTTCTGTAAATATTAAGAGTGAAATTTACCGCATAAATGATTAGAAGAATGTCGCGGCTTTAGCGCTTAAAAAAATAAACTTCTAACATCCGGGGTATGTCGACTGCTACTGATGTCATGTAATAAATATGGCAGCGCCAGCCTCGCTCCCTGGCCTCAGAGCGGGGTCGTAGCTGTCCAAACGATGTCTGTGATTGGCGAACGATACAATTGATATATCACTTGAACAATGCCCCTATCCCTAATCCCTATCCCAGCGGGACAAATCTATTGTTTTCTTAGCGAATCACAGACATCGTTTGGACAAGTGCAGGACTACCCTGGCCTCAACGTGCTTACCGAGCAAAAAGAGCCCTCATGAAGGCTTGGGACCTAGGCGAATCTTTCCCAATCAGCTCGATAGGTGACGTCACATTCCATTACGCGCCGAGGACGACTGGGAACAAGGCTGTTTTAGCACGATAAAAAGTTGGAGTAGTAGAGTTTGTATATACAGGTTATAGGCGAATACCTACTACCGTATTTACCCCGGCATATATTTAGATAGCTCTTGTTCGTTAAACAATAGAGGTAAAATTTAATTTTAACTACTTCAAAATGAAGTCAGTGAAATTATCGAGTTCTCTACAATTGAAGCGTCCGGAGCATTACCAACCTATGTCGAATTTCAGACCTTTTTTTGTCTTTTCGCGCTTATTTTGCCTCATTTTTGGCATGTGACCTACAAATTAACTTCAAAACATCGTTCAAAAATTTGTATGCTGGTTTTCCCGTCATTTTAGAGAAAAAAACGTATATAAAAAGTGAAATTAACTAAACTAAACTACCTGAAGAAAGATGAGTTCTGGCCCTCTAGTGATTTGACCGTAAATCCGAGCGTCGTGCTCCAAAACGGCGCCATTAAAAACAGATTGGCCGTGAGACTATGCGACCGCAATGCTCTTGACCAGTGCCAACAACCTGAACAAAAATACCGCTATTTACGCGCGCCTGGCTCGCTTATCGATCGCGAGTTCGCTTCGGTTAACACATCGTCCGTAGGCGTGTGTATGTTTGAGGCCCGTCAGGGGATGGAAGGACATCATTAAGTCCTGAAATCCGTAAGTCTCTAGCACCTCTCAAAGAAACGAGTCGTGTTTCTTGTCCCACCTTGTGTCTAAATCGCCATTTTTCGCGCTCGAGGTGAAAATAGACGTTGGTTGGCAAGACGGAGCCGGCGGGAAAGTCTGGAATCACTTCGGATCAGAAAAGGGCCAGTGTTGTGAGTTGTGGCCCATTTGCCATCCCGTGCCGTAGTCGAAATGCCCGATATCCGAAGTGCTTCGAGACTTATAATATTTTCCGTAGTTTGTTTCGGTGGGCCTTCCGTGCTCGATGTCGCCATTGATATCCCGACAATCACATGCTTTGCGACACCTTTGCTGACCATCGGCGATAAAAATGAAGCGATTTTGAGGGAATGAACTTTGGGATAAATTTTTCTTGAGCGGGATTTAGCGGCACGGGCCCAAACTTGGCCATCTGAAGTGAAAAAACCTCGGCATAAAATCGAGAAATTCGGGTAAACTTTGGGATTCATTTTCTCGAGCGGCATTCAACAGAAAGATAGGGAGTTTAGTTAATTTTTGTTTTTTGCATACGTTATTTCTCTAAAACGACGGAAACTACAGCATAAAAAAATTCTGAACAATGTTTTGCAATTAATTTGCAGATTACATGCCAAAAATGAGGCAATGAGCGCGAAAAAAAAAAAGGTCTCAAATTCGACATAGGTTGGACATGCTCCGACGTCTTCAATTGTTTTCCTATTCTGTGGTCTGTGCACTAAATTGTATGACTATTATTTACCATATGTATTACTTTCTTACTTTCTTATTATTTTTAGTTAAGGCCATACCATCTGTAAATGGGAATGCTAACAAAGTGTTTTCCACCGTAGAAGAGCATAGCCAGTTCAATAGCGTTCCGTCCAGATTCTAAAAATAGAAAACTCGCGCAGCATCATGGGATTGAAATGCGTACAAACATTCAAGAACAATGCAGGAAGCTACGAAAAAGCAGGTGCTACGAAGCACTGTCCTTGGTACAACTCGACAATTATCCTCAACATGTACAGGAATCGCAAAAACTGGTGTTTCCGAGGCAGCCATTTAGAAATATTTGTCCGCATTTCGATCCCACAATGCAATGCTGCCAGATATGACGTCACCTGGGCGGAACGCTATTCCCAAATGAATACCCGAACAATAATAATCCTTTTGTATAAGCACCCTTTCTAACGTGCTGAGTTTGTAATAAACGCCCTACGGTACATGATAATACGCGTGATCGCTGGTTAATTAAACAACGTAAAAACCGGTTATGATGTGAACCAAACATTTTGCTTGATTTTAAGTATATAACATAATGTCAACGTAGTAATAATCGTTTGGAAAATATATATTCCAAGAAGTACTTGATGATTTTACGCTTCTAAACTCTTGTCGCATTGGGGAACGATGATTGACGGGCGTCTTTATTCGCGGGCCTCCAATTATCAAATATTTTGGGATTTTATCGGGTTGATTTTAAGTGTGTGTGTACGTAGCTTGGTACCTTAGATCCCAGGGTTCTCTTTGTTTTTCACTCCAGCAAGTTATGAGCTGAGAGGACCTTGGGTACGAAAATGCCCCGCTGACAACGCTAGGGTAAATCGTAGGCTCGGTTAAACGTCATTTGATCGAAAAAGAAAATGTAGTTTTCCTCTAACTCGAGTGTAATCCAGCTTTTGTCTTTGAGTACGTCGAGGAGAACTTAGAATGTGTACTCCCAACTAGTAAGAACTAAAACTGGGAGGGGACGAAGCCAGAAAAAAAAAACTAAAAGCAAAACGTTTGCTTGAAATATATATCGTGTGACAAAAAGACGAAAGGGTATGTACAGTACTACAGTAGTCAAGTTACGCTGCTGTATTTGTATTCAAGTTAACAAAGAGAAAATAATTGGACAGGTCCAATTATAACCTCTTGAGTTAACTTAACAAAAAACTAACAACAACAACAAAAAAGATAAGTAAAAGGAGGAGACGGAGTTCATTTTTACATCAAATTGTAGAGCAAGGTGAACACAATGAGAAGGAAACTGGTGACTCGAACAGTGATGGCTGATGCACCTGTGAACAAGAAAAAAGTTGAATTAACCCTTCAACTCTCAAGAGTGCCAAAAATCAGAATTCAAGAAAACCCAAATTTCATTTTGTAAAAATTGAAAAACAAATGGCACCATGTAAAAGTACTGCTGAAGAGGTTTCATTTGAATGATCACATCATATAAACCTTTAATATTCATAAATGGCGGCCGATTTATTATTATTTTACATTGACGTTAATTCGTGCTATTCATGCTAATTTTAGAGCAAAAGTTCTTTTGAATTTTGCACATGCTGACGAGGCTTGGTAGGCTGATTAGCATAAACATAAAAGAAAAATAAATCGTCCGCCATCAATGAATAAGGGCCTGGCCGCACTACAGTCAAAAACAAAAATTAGCCCTTGCAAAAATCGACGAAAACAAAAGAAACCGCTCCGGTAGGACACGCTTTCTGTGGAATGTTTTTGTTTTTATGTTATTTTGCACGGGCTAATTTTTGTTTTTGACTGTAGTGCGATCAGGCCCTAAGGTCTATAGGATTTTGTCGACAGACTCAAAAGTTAGAACTACACTACATGTCTCCATAAGTGAGTTATTCGATATTTTGCAATACTGTTATTCTTGGGTTTTATTTTCATCTTCAAGAATGGACTGAGCACGCCTGTGGCCAGCTTCGGCTTACAACAGCAAGCTCATGCAACATACTTTGGGCGAGCCCTCGAGTCCTAGCCTGTGTCGCTGAAGAATTCAACTGCTATTGAGTGCATGCTTACACAAAATTGATTTAAGTAGATCCAAATGCATTTTTTCGTCAATAGCCCAATTTATAGTTGTCTGCTCCCGTTACGCGGTCGTCCGATGTTATTAATCACTTGTATGATTACAGACCGAATTGGACCGCTCCACTCAGTCCTAATACCATTATTAATAACCAGGGTTATTCATCTAAACATCAGTGGTTACTGACCTGCGCATTCGCAAGTTATGCATCCAAATTTTGTTCTGGCAAGACCATTTGGGCAGCCTCCAGGAATATGGCAACCAGGCACGGCACACGCGTCTGGAATATAGCAATAATGCAATATCATTAACGAAAAACAGGCTCACCGTGTTTTGCTTTAAGCGTTAAAACGGTTATGTTCGTTCTTTAAACCGAATCTACCTGAGAATAACATTGCTTTCACTTCCAAACTTGGTAATTATTCCTTGATAATTTAACAATAATACATATATACATACATACTTTATTGCAACTCCCTTCAAGGGTTTTTCAGTTACAAGACAACCTAATATTGCAAAATATTGCCTAATATTACTACCTGATATTGCAAAATATCTTAATAATAGTAACAGGCCTTCCTTTTGGCTTTGCCCTGATCTTCCTCAATTTTCGGCTGCAAACAGTAACGAACGTTACAGTAAACGTAACGATAGCTTTAGCGGCAGAAAAGAACTGGAGCGAGTCTGAATACTGAGATATTTAAATTTCTCTTGTTCTGTGCTCCCCCTTTTTTCCGAAATGCAAGAGGAAAAAAAACTTCTTACAGTTTAGAGTCACATTGATTCCATCCCAGTAAACACCATACTCCTTCACCACGCTGGCCCTAAGAGAAAAAAATAGCAACAAAGTACATGTTAATATTGTGAGGAGTTGATTAAAGTCAGTCTATTACACCTTTTTTTTTACTTGAGTGACGTAATTACCCTGGCCAATCACAACAGATACAGACAATCTAATGAACCAATCAGAAACCGATGCAAATACATATGTCGCCGGCGCCAAGCGCGGGAAAAAGGCAAGCCACGATTGGTTTTGGTTTTACTTGTGGTTGAAAAAGTGAAGCGAGATTTTTAGCCAATCACAAAGCGTAGCAATATAAAACCAAAGCAACTGCTACATTACTTTCGATACACAATTGAAAACCTAAAAGAAAGTGAACGCGAGAACAAAATAATAAACCGCAATCTCTCCCCAGTCAAACCTAAAGTAAAATTTCGTTCCCAGGGTCCTCTCTCTTTAGCTACGAAATCGTGGATGACGTAGTTGAAGAACAGGGACCCTGGGAACGAGGTTGTACTTAGTCCTCTCTCGTTTTTTATGCAAGTAAATAAATATATTTTTCTTCTCGCGCCCCCTTGTCGATCCTTGATTTCGTTGCTCCTCACGATCTAACCGATCGCCTGGCTTGACTACCACAGAATTCAGAGTTTACCTAATGGTGATTTTTCCCGCTGGGTACTTCTTCGGAGACCTCCATTTGATTTGAAGGCTGTTCCATTCTTGGGAGGTGGAGTTTTTTACCACTTCATTCTGAAAACAAAAGCGAGCCAAGCCAGTTAATTTGTTAGTGGACTGTCTAATCCTAGTCCCTATTTTTAGTGTGAAAAGGACATACATATTTATCAGTGTAAACCCAAACATAATGCTCCTGTTTTGTTTAAAATTACTCCACTAATGCACTAAGAGTAAAATTAGGTGTCTTGGGCTGCAGATGGCCAGGATGGAAATGGATTGCATGGAAAACCTGCTGAAACTCTGATTATGGTTTATTATCTCTTTGAAAATTTACTTGATATCATCCTCTTAGTGCTCTGTAAGTATTTCATGTCTGACAAAGGTACTTACTTACTTACAGGGCTCCTGGTTTTAATTTGGGAAAGTTTTGACCCAAAATATCAAAATCACCATCACTGATGGCATAGCTCCTTTAACATGAAAACAGCTGTCACAAGATTGAGCATACGAAAAATAAAACCGGGATAAATAATCCGTAATTCACAAATGCGTTAGAATTTTTCTCTGAATCCGAAAGCCCAGGCAAAATAATTTACAAAATCCGACGATCCATAGATCTTTTCCCCCCCCCCCCCCCCCCCCCCCTCACCCCTACCCCTCACCCCTACTCTCTCCTTAAACAAGCCATTAAATAAAGAGAAAATGAAGGGATGAAATCACCAAAATCTATGCTAATAAGATTCATTCATTTTCATTTCATTCATTTATTATTTTCTCCAAACCTTTGCAGATGATAATACTTAAATTAAGTCACATTATATATAGGAAGGGGAGGAGGGGTCACATCATATTTTCTTTGTTTGAACCTGATAAATTACCTAGATTGATAAATCTCATGGAAAATGGAAAGTAGTTAGAAATGTCTTTTCCTTTGTGTATTTGTATCTTTAACTGATTGAAAAGTGAAAACGTTGAAAACCGTTTGACTTACTATGTAGGACCTGTAATTGTAGTGGCACTCTTCTTTGGTTACACCTTGAGGCAGTGGTGTCACAAAATGTCCACTTTCTTCATCTTTAAACTCATTATACGCAGTAATTATGAAGCCTATAAACTTCTCTGTTTCATTGCCGATCCGCTTACCACTCAGTGAGACTAAAAAGGTAACATTTTGAAATATTGAAATAACAGTAAAGATATCATCAAAATATCAGCAAAAACGAGACAATGGTAGAGATTTTAGCCTCTAAATCATCCCCCAAATCCATACATCGGTGGAGGGGGGGGGGGGGGGGGGGGGGGGGGGGAGATGAGGCGTGGTGGAAAACCACCTTTCACCCCACCTGCAGGGCCTCTCTATGATGATGATGATGATGATGATGATGACGATGACGATGATGATGATGATGATGATGATGATAACTTTATTTCATCTTGGGTTGATGAGGCTGATTAGGCCTCTAGCAAGATTATGCTAATTTACTGAGAAAAATAATATAGTACAATAAAAAGAATGAAATTAAAATACTACCACCAAAAAAAGAAATAAAATAAATACTAACTAATTCTAATTTACATTTGTATATTTACAATAGATTTAACAGCATTCTTAAAATTATTAAGTGACTTCAGTGAACGTAGTGTATCCGGAAGTGAATTCCAAGCTTTTGAAGCAGTGAAGACCACTGACTAAGTCCCATAATGGATGGTGTTTACTTTTTGGGATGACAAGCTTGTTAGTGCCTCTAAGATTCTTAATGTTCTCGCGAGTAAAAAACAAGTCTTTTAAATATGTAGGAAGAAGATCGTTGACAGCTTTAAAAACTAAGATTAACATATCTTGTATTTGTTGTGGGTCAAAATTTTCCTTGCATGGTTCAAAATTTACTTTTCTTTGTTTTTGGGTATGAAAACGCATGATAATGTATGATAATGAGTTTTAAACAAAGGAAAGTAAATTTTGAACCAAGGAAAATTTTGAACCACAACATATACATTGATCAGCTAGAGTGTAGCCAGTCCATTCAGTTAATTCCCCAGCATTTAAAGGCAATCAGTCATTATAAATTAATGTACCTAAGATCTAGAGCTCTCTCATTTAGTTTATCCAACTTTTGGCCGTCAGACTTCAGACAATTGTGCCAGACGGTGGAGCAGTATGTGAAAATAGGACATGATGAATTAATTATACAGGCACATTTTTGTTGACAAAGAGAGCATCTTTTTAACCTACATAAAATATCCAATTGTTTTCCTACTTTCTTGGTGATCTTAGTAATATGTTTATCAAAGTGTAGAGAGTTATCAATAACAAACACCCAAAAGTTAAAAGTGAATTCAACACATGGAATTAGTACATCATTAACATTGTCAGACAACCCTAGAGTTTTTCCCACCCAGACTGGAACATTCTCATAACACTGCCATCTGCAAACATTTTTATCATCAATTTGTTTGAGACTATGTTAGTGGGGATTAGCTAGACTCTCGCTTAAATACATTATGTTATTCACGAGAACCCGCTCAATATGATCGCCCCTTTAATAATTATTAATGCGGACAATTTGCGGTCTCTACAGTGTCCCTATTATCACAAGTTTGATTAATTGATGTGTCTCAAAAAATAGGAATATCTTACTTGTGTGCAAAGCCTCGTTGAAATTGTAAAATAAATGTTGAAGGGGCCGGCCATCTTGGTCAGTAACATTGAGCACATAAGGAGATGGTGAATTCTGAGGCTTGACTCCGGGATAAAAGTCCCCTTCCACACTCGGACAGGGAATAAGAACCGTTGCTTTGGTCAGCTGAATGTAAAGAACAGCAAGGCTCCATATCAACCATGTTCCTAACGTACGTGACATTATGGTCTCCTGTGGAAAAAGCATATGTTTGGGAACTGGTCAAAACTATTTTATCCCTTTAACTCCCAAGAGTGCCAAACATCAAAATTAAAGAAAAATCCCAAATTTCATTTTGTAAAATATTTGAAAAC
Source organism: Dendrophyllia cribrosa (assembly GCA_024195265.1). Classification (NCBI taxonomy): domain Eukaryota; kingdom Metazoa; phylum Cnidaria; class Anthozoa; order Scleractinia; family Dendrophylliidae; genus Dendrophyllia; species Dendrophyllia cribrosa. Next base: position 5,504,557 of record JAJLRJ010000005.1, read on the forward strand.
AAATGATACCATGCAAAAGTACTGCTGAAGAGGTTTCATTTGAATGGTCACACCATAGGATTTCGTCCACAGACTAAAAAGTTAGAACTACACTGCATGTCTCCATAATTGACTCTGGGAGTGAAAGTGTTAAATGCTAGGGACCACTTTTTTGGGGACAGGGTAATAGGAAGAGACCATGGGTCTCCCAAGCTAGGTGGGGGATAATTATATGAGGGACCATGCATGGGTCTTCCAAGCTAGCTGGGAGGATATGTGAGTGACCATGGGTCTCCCAAGCTAGGTGTGGGTATATGTGAGAGATCATGGGTCTCCCAAGCTAGGTGGGAGGATATGTGAGTGACCATGGGTCTCCCAAGCTAGGTGTGGGTATATGTGAGGGATCATGGGTCTCCCAAGCTAGGTGGGAGGATATGTGAGAGATCATGGGACTCTCCCAAGCTAGGTGTCGGTATATGTGAGAGAGCATGGATCTCCCAAGCTAGGTGGGAGGATAATTAACAATTAGACCCGTGGCCCTTGAGGGCGAAGGGTCTAATTGTTTTAGTATCACCCAACTAGTCGGACAGAAAAAGGCAATAATAAAAAAAAGCAATTGCAAGTTGAAGAAATATTTATTTGGGAATAAAACGAAAAATAAAACCGGCGAATTTCGCTACTCGATGACTATTACTATTAGACCCCTAGTAGCGTAGCCAATCAAAATGCAGGATTTGCATTAGTCCACTAGTTGGGTGATACTAATTTGTGAGAGACCATGGGTCTCACAAGCTACTGGTGGAAGGATTTGTGAGAAACCATCCATGGGTCTCCTTTCAGTGAGGTGGGGTCATAGCAGATACCATGGGTCTCCTTTTATTATAAATACTAAAAAAGATCTTATGTTTACTTTATCTGGCTTATTTTATTGCATGTTTTGCCTTGTTTTTCGTTGGCAATGTGATGTTTTAGAATTAGCTTTAAAGTCTTATGTTCGTTTAACTATAAAGACTTTGCATCTTATAATACAGTTATAGTAAAGTCATTCCTCCTTTTATCTTCGCATATAGAGCGAACAAGGCTTTCATTGTTTTAATACGTTTTTAGCTGTGCTAACAGCAGGTCAAATTCTCTTCGCTAAATTTATTTTCACTGAAGTCAGTCGATTCTGTATCGACCTTAACCTGTATTAACCGGTCACGGTTAGCCATTCCTCAAGGATGACCTGCATGATTGTACTGTAATTTTATTGAGTCGCATCAGGTCGACAGTATACATGACTATTTCAACAATGCATGCAATGTAAATACACTGAACGTAGTGAATTAACTTATCGATTCAGCGATTCAGTGTAGATTTTATATAAAGTCCTAGTAAAAATTCTTCAGCTATTTTCTACATTACCTGTAAGTGTAACAGCTGTAACCTACCTGTACTTTACGAAGAGAATATTTAATTGTAAATCCGTGCCTCAATAAATGTAATGCCTAAGTGCTGGCAACTGATAGTAAAACAAAGTATATTTGATGCGTGACCGTACGTACGGTATGCAAATTCTTTTTATGTTTTGTCGAAAACATGCAAATGAGGGTGCAAATAAAAGGTTAACAAAAAAACAGTGGGACTCTGGGAACGAGAACGTAACCAGCTGGTTCAAGAGCGCGAAACGGTTGACGGTCAAATCACAGGCAGCCCAAGCTTAGTATGTGATGTTTACGCAACGAACGATTTGTAGACTTTGTATGGGAAATCCATTTTAGTCTTATATATATATACATGCTAAAATAAAGCTTTAATGTGGAACTAAACTTCACTTACCTTAACATTGTGTTTTCGTTGTGTCTTGTATGCAATTTGGGCGCAAATGATGTCCATTTTAGACGGTTTTGTGGCTTACGAGTTTTTGCGATAAACATGGCGGTGATATTCCGGAATTCGCCATGAATGTTACAGGAACATTTCGTGACGATGCGATGTTAAGGCAAATCACAGAGGCGGTCATGATCACATGAAAATGTGAGCAGATTGAATTTCGATTTTCAATGGGAACGCCGCGCGCAGCGTTCCCCACCCGCCCTCCCTATGGCTCAGGATGGTGCATATTGGTGGAGTGGCGTGTTTTGATTTAACGCCTCCCCGCGCTAATATTGACTCGCGCCTCGTTGCTAATGTCGCGAAAGTTCTCCGTTTTGTCATAATGTTGCATTCGTTTGAATGGTAAAGAACGAAATAGATATGCATTTTCTTCATTTCTCTCGTGAATATTCGGGTTTATTTTTTCGGCTCGTGTGTTTGTGAAAGCGTATCGTAGCAAAATAGATATTTGCTGTAGTGGCACGTTATTTGTCGCCTCACGCTTAAAGAACGAGATATATGCATGTGTAGGTTCCTTATTTACACTGGCATGAATGTTCGGGTTTAGTTTTCGGCTCGTGTGTTTGTTTATATTTGAAAGCGTATCGTAGCAAAATAGATATTTGGTGTAGTGGCGCGCTGTTTGCAGCCTCACGCTTAAAGAACGAGATATATGTGTAGGTTCCTTATTTTCTCTCGCGTGAATGTTCGGCCGGTTTAGTTTTCGGCTCGCGTGTTTGTTTATATTTGAAAGCGTAGCACAGTAAGATAGATATTTAGTGCAGTGGCGCGTTGTTTGTTGCCTCACGCTAAAAGAACGAGATATATGCACGCTCCGTAAGCAAGGATTACGTTCCGTACGAAACGTACGGTTCGTACGAATCGTATGGACAGTAAAAAGTTATTCACAGTGACTGAGTGTAATAATGAGATGCACGTTCTGTATACAGACGGAACACGGACCGTAAGCAAGGATAACGTTCCGTGCGAAACGTACGGTTCGTAGACGGAACACGGACCGTAAGCAAGGATAACGTTCCGTGCGAAACGTACGGTTCGTACGAATCGTACGGACAGTAAAAAGTTATTCACACTGACTGAGTGTGATAATGAGATGCACGCTCCGTATACAGACAGAACACGGACCGTATAGTTACGTAAATTTAGAAGGTTACGGACCGTAAGCGAGGATGACGATCCGTACGTTTTGTACGGACCGTCAACGTTTACTCACGGTCCGTATCAGTGCGACAGTATTTGACATGACTGACGTGAGACACGTTGAAATGGCGTTTTGGGAAGGTTATTTCATGCAGCAATTGGCAAACATTTTTAATTTCTGGCAATCTGTAACCGGTGTTCACACTAAGGAAGTCATCATTTTTTTTACGAGACAAAATACTCCAGTATTTTTGGATTGTTTTGGCAGCCTTGCCCAGCTGTTTCTCCGCCCGCCCCGCCATTGTAGTTTTAATATTTATGCTTGTTTTAGATAAACTTTATAGAGATAACCTCGCGTTTTCCTTTTAATTCGGTATCGTGAATTATAATAGCGGAGCTCTCGCGGGCCGAAGGCCCGCTCACGTAGCTCCATACTCATAGAACCTATGCCCTTCATTTTTCATGGTCATGGCTAGCGGAATGTTTCGCGGGCGCGTCGGTCCGTGTGGCGGCGGGCGGCGGCGTTGGGCAGGGCTAGCTCGCGGGCACGTATGACGTCGCAAACATGCGCGTATGATGTTTTGCGTTTTGGTACGCGTTTTGCTTTTAAACATAAACTTATGGAAAATTGAATAAAATTTTTCGAAAGAAGATTGTGTTGTCTATTTTTATGTGTTTGTTCATTCATTACATAGATTGAAAAGCGATTTTATGGAAACAAAACAAGTCTTGGATTTTATAGTTCTATCTTCACTCGCGTCGCCTTATGCAAAAATGTTTGTGTATTTTTTGAAATTTTGATTTCCAAATCAGTTTCTCGGGCAATTTTTGATACGCAACAGGTGTATTGTATTCGGAAATTAGTCAAACTAGTTATTCTAGACCGAGAAAAAGTTGTTTGTGAACTTTTGTACGGTTTAAATGTACTGTGCAGACGGTCGCGTAATACTGTTTTTGAGAATTGCTAAAATTGAAAAATAGCCCAGTCGTCAATCTTGATTCTTGTGCTTCCGACCTTTCACCTTTATCATCGGCTTTCTGTTCAGAGAGCGACGCTGTTAGGCCCAGCCTATCTATATATATTACAAATGTATGTAGGTTGGACTTTTTCCGTTTTCCATTATCCATATTTAGCAAAGTATCGTGCTACAACATATGTTTTTCAAATTTTCTAATGTTACGTTATTTCCTTTCACGCCGACATTTCAGTTTAAGTTGTTGGGTGGCATCAGGGTGATGCATGTCTAAACTAAGAGCTTGCACAGCTCGGTCTGGACCCCGACAGCCTCGATTCACATGTCAAAAGTCCTCAGGTTTCCCAATACCTTGTCAAATTATTTCACGAGTGGCAAGTAAAAGTACATTTACCTTGTATATACAGTAACTTTCTAGTTCATTAACTTGTAGCTACTGGTGCTTGACGCATTTTGGTTATTGTTTTGTTTGCCTGATCTTGTTTGGGTTTTTTTGGACAGCCATGTGTCTGTTATCTGTGTTAGTCTTGGTTTTCCGTTATAATTTCATTTTTACATCTACATCTACATAATTTACTTGCAAAATCGTAATGGACATACAGCAAGTTTCAGGGTTGGCTCCAAACTATCTAAGTTCTAAATTTGAGAAGCGAGAAATTAGTTACAACCTAAGGGACTCTGAGGATAAACTTAATGTTCCATTGCCGCGCACAAACTATTATAAAAATAGTTTCAGTTATAGTGGCGCCATGCTCTGGAACAGCCTTTCTCATAATGTAAGGAAAGCTGAGTCCCTTGGGCAATTTAAACGACTTCTCAAAGAGGAACTATAAGGCACGGCATTCGTGGAAAGCAGCTTTTTATTATTTATTAAATTCTTCATATATAGATATTTTTTAATATTAGTTTATTGCTTTGTGTTAGTATTATAATGATTTTTAGCTGACGAATTTTTACCGTGTTTAAATAAAGATTATCTATCTATCTCTATCTATCTAGTACAAAGTGCGAAATGTAAACAATAGTGCAAATAAAAATGATGATAATTAGTCTAACTTAGGCAAGGAGATAATCATTGACAGCTGCCTTAAAATTACTGGTCGAGGTCATTTTACGGAGGCGTAGCTACCTGTACGCAAGTGCGTACCTGACAAAGTCGAAAAAAAAAGAAAGATTTGAGACTTGAGGGGGGGGGGGGGCGGAGGGAGGTAGGGGGTGTTTGAAAATTGATTGTGCGTACCACTGAAAACGTTCTGGTTACGCCCCTGGTTTAGAATATGTGATGGTAAACTATTCCAATCATTAATTGTTCTGGGCCAAAAACTAAATTTGTATTCGTCACATGTAGACGTCACGTCGTCATCACGTCACGGAGACGTCACGTAGACCAGATCTCATTTGTAGACGTCACGTATAATTACACTCAACGACAACGACGAGTTTTATTTTACCTTTTACATATAGATATTATAATCTTAGGTTATTTACTTTGTTGTGAATAAAGACTGTCTTAGTTCCAACCTTGCCTGTTGTCATGTTGTTTGATTTAGATGGTATCATATTGTATTCCGGGCCCTTTCAAATTTTAAATTGTTACTTTTTGTTTTGCTTTGCCTTACGAGTTATTATCTGTAGGACCCTGAATGAAGAAAGGCTGTGCCTTTTAAAATATTGGATATTTTACAAATATAGTCGTTTCCGTACCGTGAAGCAGCCAGATACCACGCAGCTCTTAAATCAAATCGTTCCTTTATTTATTGGTCGACAGTTAAACTTTATGCCATTAGCGGGCTGTCGGCTTACTCCAGTGAGGTCCTCGGGTATCACCCTTCTTCTGGACAAGAGATGAGTCGACGAGAGGGAATGAGATAGCAGTTAAACGAGAGCAAGATTTTATTGATCGTTGATTCATAAACTCTCGCCCTGGTTTGATTCGCGGTATATTAATCATGGTATTTTTTTAGAGTAGTTTCCATATCGTTGCAACGATCGCTGCGATCGCTGAGATAGAACCGAAATCTAAGTCACCGATCATTACGTGATCATTGTCGCAACTAGCCTCTTCCAGGCGTTTAGATGGTGGGGAGCAGAGCAGCGACAAGCGGCGCGCCGCGCTGGGGTCGGCGCGGGGGAAGACTCAGCCTTCTCTCGGTTTTTTTCTCCTGCGCCCGATTTTTCTTTCGCGCCCACTAAGTGAACGCCTGGAACAGGCCATGTCGCAACGATCGCTGTGATCACTGAGATAGAACCGAAGTCTAACTGATGATTTTTGGCGCAACGATCGCTGATATCGCCACGATCACTAGAGAGTGGTTTTTCTATCGTCGCTATTATCGCTATTTCAGGTTTAAGTGGCGAGAGTTTCTCTCTAGCAAAGCAAAGAGGCAGACGTGCAAAACCAAAGCAAGTGCAAATTGCTTTCGACACGTATTAAAAACAGCTTTACTATTTTAACGGAGTGCTACAAGTCAGTTACAAACCAGTAAGTCTACTATATCTACTTCTATATTGACCTCTATTGACCAAGGTCTGCCGGTGCCTTGTCGTATATAGCCATGAGTCTTGGTCTGAACAGGGTATAGCAGTTATATATTTAATTACAAAATGGATTTTAAAATGACCACCGCACTTGGGTGCCACGCGCGGCTTGAGAAAGAAAGGATCGTAAAGAGTGGCGGGACGGGGGGAGGCTGGGGGTAGGTGGAAAACACGCAGAAAAGGACCGGGAAGTCTACGGAAGGCAATAAAGGAGAGGGTGGAAAGTAGGTTTCCTAAGTTGATGAAAAGTGGGAGAATTAAATGGAAACTTGCTCAATACTTTACAATAAAAAAAAGGATAAGGAGGCTAGAAACCACCATACAGTCTATAGATTCTTGTCAACTACATGTTTATGGTTGCTCCTTCGAACTCCTTTTTCTTGCTGCCATCATTTGCGGCATTGGACGATCAGAACAACGAGTAAGATGACAGCTAGAGCACCAAACACCCCTGTTAAGATGGCGAGAACCATCACCAGTTTATCTGAGGAAAGATAACATTCGACATTTTTCTCAAGACCATATTTACCTTTTAAGACTGAGTCGTGTTCTTTACTTTTACCCTTTTTTAACCATAAAAGCCACTCCTGCTCCCCTACGACTGAGGGTTAATAAGTATAAAGTACTTTTTTGTGATAATGTTTATTATTCTATACAAAGTTGTTACAACGTTTTAGTCTGTAAAGAAAATACCAAAGGGTGACTATTTAAATGAAAGCAGTACACGCATTCGAAGAGCAAGGTCAATAATGTGTGGCTTTACAGCTCAGTGTGTTAGAGGATCGCACTGGTAACGAAGAGGTCATTGGTTCAAATCCCGTCGAAAGCCTGATTTTTTTTCAGGCGTCTTAATTTGCAATTACTTAAATTGCAAACAACCTGTTAAAAAATGTGAACACATGGAACTCATCCAAGGTTCATACACAGGGAACCCATTAGTTGCTAGTTATGAAACTGAGAGTACACACCTTTACTATCGTCAGGTGCTTTGTCTGTTGCGGTCGGCATTCCAGTGGTAGGTTCAAGCGTTAACTGACTCGTAAGAAAAGTATTCCATAGCGCCATCTTTTCTGGACGCATTTTGGACCTAACTGTTAAGTTCGGACTCAGTCCCATATATTCTCCTCGGTCAGCTGTGTACTGGGGCCAGGTCGTTTCCAGGGATGACGGAGAGTTAGGATTTCTAAGAATAGTAATAATATAGTAGTTGGTATGTTTATTCACTTTAAATATGAACTTTTTTTACTTTCACAAAAACCAGTGATCTATAAAGTATTCTGCGACATCCCGGGTGAGCGCGAGCCCCAAAGACAGAAAAGGGCGGGGGAGGGGGGGGGGGGGGGGAGGGGGGGGAGGGGGGGATGGGGGGGGGGGAGTTGTACTCTAATATATAAGCTATATGGACATGTGCCACTTGAAGGGTATGGTTTGGAATAGAAAGAAATCAGAGAGTTTTGGTCCAGAATAGGTATCATTTCAGTGTCTATTTGTTATCAGAAATGACGACGAGAAAAAAAAAACTGGCAAATGGCAGAAAAATGGCAAATCACTTGCCCTTTAGATATGTAATTGTTTAAGTATTATTCTACTAGACGTTAAAAAACGTTAAACTTAACAACATATCCTCTTCACAGGCACTTCGAAAACGCGAACAGAAGCGGCCACCATTAGGCTACTCACTCTACTCACTTTCTGCAACAGAATAGATAGTGAGTAGCGTAGACAATAAGAGGACAGCATTCGTGATAGAACGCGAGTAGATTATTCTAATACTGAATAGCAGTGTGTTCAATATCCAGCCGGATTGGGGATAAAGTACAGGATTATCAGAATGGCAGTGAATTACAGATTATCAATTTGGATTTCTGAAGCTCCAACCAACCCCCCCCCCCCCCCCCCCCCCCCCCCCCCCCCCCTCCCCCCCCCCCCAACCCCGTCTCCGCAGTTCCTGTGAGAGACATCGCCAGATTTTGGTGTGGCTGGGGTCCGTCTTACGAATCTACGAGATTCGAACTAACTTGCTCCGCATTTTTTTAACATTTCAAATTGATGAAAACATTTGAATGGCTACCTACTAACCCGGTTTTGGCAAAATTACTCCACAGAGTCATAAAACTCTTACTGAGTTTTATTTCTTCCTCACTTGTGTAATTAACCGACAGAGGAAAACCAAATGTGTACAAAATATCTGCTCCGTGAAATACCCCGCTCCAAGCTGGTATCGAAAAACCGAAGGCAAATGTGGGTGCTGTTTCAAGTTGGTAAAAGTATGTTGGAACTTGCTTCTTCACGAATGAATCTGCTGACTGTATCGCGGGAGCTTTGAAGACTGCGTCAGTACAGATATCAAGGAACTGCTGGCGTAACACATAAGGATCACTGGCGTTGGACCAGTCTGTGTACTGGTAGATAAGCAAGTCCGTAGTTTCCGTGTTCTGATTTCGTATCCAGATTCGTTTGGTGATCTCCTCCTTGAACATTGCTCTTGGCATGCCGTGAGAAACGTTGGGGGCTGAAAAAAAAATAGAGTGGGAAGTCAGATCGCAGATGTCTTTCCACCCGGATAAGTGCTATGTGTTACGAGTTACCCGGTGCAGGATGCCCCTTCACTCATGATTACATCCTACATAACCAGATCCTTAAAGAAAAAGATACAGTTAAATACCTTGGCGTCACTATCCATCATAAGCTTTCCTAGAATGAACATTATATGTGCAATAGTAAAGAAAGCTAACTCATCTATAGGCTTCCTAAGACAAAATCTACAAATCCATCAGAAACACATCAAAGCCAACGCATACAAGACCCTTGTTCGACCACAAATCGAGTACGCATCCACTGTATGGGATCCTTTTACTCAAGAGAACCAAAATAAGATCGAGATGGTGCAGAGGAGAGCAGCCCGCTTTGTTTGCAACAACTACAGCCGCGAAGCAAGTGTCACCGCCATGCTGAATGAGCTTGGCTGGCGCAGTCTGGTGCAGCGTAAAGCAGATAGTAGGCTAATTATGTTTTACAAAATTGTAAATAGCTTAGTCGACTTCTCTAATGAATTTATACCACTTACAAGATACTCCAGAAATACTCACACTAAATCCTATAGAATACCTATCGAGAAGAAAACTTACCTTCAGTACAGTTTCCTATCTAGAACTATTAAGTAACAAAGCGTGTAAAAGAAAAGATTTTCTCCTTCATCATTTACTCCTTATATCTAGCTAGACACTATATATACACCTGCAAACTTGGAAACAAGCTTCCTAAGCTGCAGGTGTATATACAACTAGTTATAAACTCAATGGAAATAGAAGAACAAATTGCATGTTATAATAATGATCCAAAGCCTTTTGCACAGAAATGGTGTCGCCTTAATTTTCAGATTAACCTCTCACGAAATACATAATGCATTATATTAACAATATCTACAAATATACAATACATAAGCAATGTAAAACATAGAATTCTCTAACTGCATACTAAAATACTCTGTATGACCTTTTGTGTATGTTTTGTGTGTATTATATTGTATTGTATAGCACTATTTGTATGTATGTAAATATCACTTTATGAAGATTAATTAAAAAAAAAAAAAAAAAACTAGGCAATCCTCTATTGTTCTGCGGCATTTCGCGGCTTTCCCCACATAAGATTGTTTAGATTTTCTTATTGAGAATACATCAACCTATGGACAACACGTTTTTGAAATAAAATGTACTGAAACTTTATTTTAAGGTGGTTCGATACAGTTTTCTGGAGACCGTACCAACATTTTTCAATCGGCTTTTAAGCGGTCTTCTCCAAGTCAGATCAACGTGAAATTTTCACCACTAACTGGTTTTGAATTGAAGTTTGGCAAGATATATTTTCTGGTAAAATCGATATTACCATGACAACGATAAACAAGAAACTTAGAAATCAGTAAAAGTGAAATTTAGCGCGTTTAAGATTTCGCATTAAAAATCCCACATAGGCATCTTAAAATATGGTATATGGCATATATATTTTGCAAGAATAAAAAGATTCTGTATGTTTGAATTAAAATAATTCGCAATAACATTTCAAACCTTACTATTTGTGTACTGGTATTAAATTAATCGAGAGATTAACACTGGTTTTGTGAAATTACTTAATGATAATGTCAAAAAGTAGCTTGATGTTATGTTTGTAAACCCTGAAAGTTTTGTTTACTTTCTCTTTTGCGATCTTGAGAACTACCTTTTTTCCTAACATCGCATCATGTGCAATTTTTGGGTAATTTTCGATTTTAATGGCTTTTGCAAAAATCTGAGAAACGGCTCGATGGATTTTTTTAAAACATTCACTGTGCATGCTTACCGATGTGCAAAATATTATCTGAAAGTTTCATTAGCATTGATTCACTGGAACGCCTTTAAATTTAAAGATGAAGACGACGTACGAACCGGCCGAAAAAATGGCGTTACAAATTTACTTTTTTAAGTTATTCTCAGTAATGATTTCAAATCAATGCGCACTACATTCTTCCGTGATTGAAACATTGCAATGTACGCTCTTTGATGCAAATTTCTTTGCATCTATTTTCTTTTGCGTTCAAAACGCCTGCTGTAAAAACGTTTTCAAAACGCAAAAGGGCATTTATTGCTCAAAATAATCCTAAAAAGAGACTTAAGGGAATCTGGAAAGTAGCAAGGAGAGTAATAAGGTACAATCATGCTCGAATATAGATAATAATAGATGCACAGCAGATCATAACGAAAGTATAAATCACGGAGGAATGCAGTGTGCATTGATTTGAAATCATTATTAAGCATAACTTAAAAAAGTAAATTTGTAACGCCATTTTTTCGGCCGGTTCGAACGTCGTTTTCATCTTTAAATTTAAAGGCGTTCCAGTGAATCAATGGCAATGAAACTTTCAGATAATATTTTGCACATCGGTAAGCATGCACAGTGAATGTTTTAAAAAAATCCATCGAGCCGTTTCTCAGATTTTTGCAAAAGCCATTAAAATCGAAAATTACCCAAAAATTGCACATGAAGTGATGTTAGGAAAACAGGTAGTTCTCAAGATCGCAAAAGAGAAAGTAAACAAAACTTTCAAGGTTTACAAACATAACATCAAGCTACTTTTTGACATTATCATTAAGTAATTTCACAAAACCAGTGTTAATCTCTCGATCAATTTAATACCAGTACACAAATAGTAAGGTTCGAAATGTTATTGCGATTTATTTTAATTCAAACATACATAATTTTTTTATTCTTGCAAAATATATATGCCATATACCATATTTTAAGATGCCTATGTGGGATTTTCAATGCGAAATCTTAAACGCGCTAAATTTCACTTTTACTGATTTCTAAGTTTCCTGTTTATCGTTGTCATGGTAATATCGATTTTACCAGAAAATACATCTTGCCAAACTTCAATTCAAAACCAGTTAGTGGTGAAAATTTCACGTTGATCTGACTTGGAGAAGGCCGCTTAAAAGCCGATTGAAAAATGTTGGTATGGTCTCCAGAAAACTGTATCGAACCACCTTAAAGCGATATTTCTTTTGTGTTACAAGATTTTATCCAATCGTGAGACTTCAAAACAATAGCCAAGAAAGGCTTCTAATTTTTCATGTTTCCCACATAGAAATTTTGCTGCATTGAAACTCAGAATAGTTTTCACTAAAATGGAATCAATAAGTAAACTAGAGAGAAATAAATGCGCTGTCTGATGAAGTGATAGTAGATTTTCATGTTTTAGCCAATGAGGTGGACGGTTTCAACAATATCACAATTAACACCTTTCTGCATTCCCTGCCGTTGGGTTGCCTAGTTCTTACTAGGACCATTACTTAAACAATGGAACAATTTGCCCGCCATGTTGGCTACAGACCCAAACTTAAAGTGCCTATCACCCCTAGAAAGTTATTTTCAGAATCAACTCTATGTACATTGAATAGTTGAATGGTAGAATATTTTTTGTTTTGAACGTCGCGTTTGTGAGTTATAGAGATTTGAATTTACAAAATGCTAATTAGATGACGATGTAGCTCACTTTCTTGCAGTTATAGCTAACTGTACTGTGTAAGTTAAAAAATACAACTAGTATATACAATAAAGGGCCGTGGCAGGCGCTCCAACTGTCCATGTTTATTGTGTGCGCTTGCGTATAGCGCACACTATTGCTGGAGCCAAGTTTTGTGGCAGGATGGGTGGGTATATTATTCGTCGATTTTAGTTTGCGGTTGAGCCAAACGTCTAGGTGAGGGCGGGTCCAGGGGTTGTTTCGTATTCACGAACACCTGATTCGCATATAATTAAGGTGATTCCCTAGTTTTGCATTGCGCATCACTACTGCGCATAATAAATTGCGTCATTTGCGCGTGCACGAGCGCGCGCGCACTCCGAAGCAAGAGGGTTTTCTTTAAGGATTCAATTACAAAGAGGATTTCGCGCTGGTCGGGAACAATAGCTTGACAACGAGCACGGTGACCCCAATTTTTAATGCATAAATTTAAATGACACACGGTTGACTACAATATATCGCGATTTAAAGAAAAGTTAGAAATTCTGCTTTGAAATATTTGTATTTGAATGCTGTAAAGAACACGTCTTCAGGAAGTGTTGGGTATGCGCGCACGCCGCGAATTCTTTAATTTCTTTCATAATCTTACTTCCTGGTCAACTAAAATAGTTTATAATGTAAGATCAAAGTCAATTTTGTTGAACTGCTCTATTATTTTAATCCAAGCAATGATTTTTTTTTAGAAATTATAGTCCCCTTTCTGATTACTAGGGTTCAGTAATGAAACCTCGCGGGTCGTATAGTTACTATAATGGCCATCCATGTTGTGCAAAAACGAGCACGGTGACCCCTATTTTTATTTCATTTTTGTGATGCTCATAACATAATTACCATCTGGACCAAGTTTTAGAAAATCGTAAAAATTCCTTTTTTTTTCAATGGAATCACCTTAACCGCATATAAGCGGGTCTAATTAACATCAAATTACCGCATGCAAGCGAGTAAAATAGGCCCTATTTACCTAACAGTAATATTCTTTATATTACTGACGTACACGAGAACAGAACCCCATTTCAATATTAGACACAGAACTGAGAGAAAATGGCTCTAGTTTAGCACTGATCTGTAGTGTTTAGGATTAAGCAGTGATTTGAAAACGGTTAGCTTTCATTTATGGTTATGGGTAACTCTATAAATATCTTAAAAATTACAGTTCCTGTCAGCTAGCCCTCGTTGGTGTAGTGGATATGGGTATTAGTTATTAGTTATGAAGCTGACGACTCGGGTTCGGGGCATACGCCCTTCTGATCTTTTTCCTTCTTTTACCCTAAAAAAGGGAGTTTTACTTTATGTAAAACGTTCAAGTGAAAGACAAAAGCCAGTTTGAGATCAGCTCTATTTTCGTTATTTCTCAGTTGGTGAATTGGGCCCACTTTAACCGCTTGCATGCGGTAATTTGATGTTAATTAGACTCGCTTTTATGCGGTTAATTATATGCGAATCGGCTGTCACGAATTGGCTCAAAGGTGTCTTTGATTCTTCCATTAAGATATACACTCACTCCGCTTCTAGCCAACAAGCACGCCCTATGTCATCTGGATTTCACGCGTTAGTGTCAATTATCTCGATTACGAGCGGCGAAGCTGTAAGTTACTTGCTGGCGAGGGGGAGTGAGGCGAAGCTTTTCTTTTCCCATTCCTCTTCGCCGCAAGCTAGAAACGCGCTCACACACGACCTGCGAAAGAGAAAGCGTGCGAGCGAGGCGTGAGGCGCGTGGAGAAAACATGGATACATCTCAACCGTCAGTGTGTCACAGCAAGCTTGTGGAATTCGGACCATTCCTACTTTAATATAAGTTAGTGGAATGAGACTCTAACCTGTAGAAGTCGTGACGAATACAGAGCCATCGTCTCGAGTCACCCCAACAATGATATTACTGGCGTTGAACTTGCCAGCTTGTAGGAGTTTAACGGGAGAATCTGGATTGAATGATAACAATTGATAATTAATAAATACGTAAGCCAAAGGGGTGCTTTTCACATGGTGTACGGAATTGAAGGTAAATCCAAATTCTGCAGATTGGGCCTTCGTGTATTAAATTTCGGATAAAAAATGACAAGCCTCCATAAGAACTATCCCACGACATTTTAGGCTAATTTTTGCGGCTTACAAGCCTGAAATAAATTATCAGTAAAATTAGTCTTTCCTGGATGTGCAGTTAAACTCCCTTGTTACGGACACTGAAAAGACAATGGAAACTGTCCGTAGTAAGCGGGTTTTCATAAAGGAGGTCTCCCCTCCGGAGAGGGAACTCATACCTGGTAGGAAGTATCCATCCACTACAGGCGCAAACGGCAAAAAATTTAGCTCCGAAGTGACTTTCAACTGGGCTTTTAACATTTCTTGAAGTGTTTTCTTCTTCGCACACGCTTTAAGCGAGGAAACGTCGCATCCCACAGATTGGGCAAATCTCCTAAAAGATAAAAAAAAATTGAATTGGAGAAATAGGAGATATCTATAACAAATTATCCATTTGACAAGGAGCGTGTATGGGGAAGAACATTTGGGAAACACAACTAAAATTATACTCTTTGAAACTTTTATTTAGATCAAGTGGATTCACGATCTAGTCGCTCCAGCGCCCGCATGAAGTAAATTAAAATGAAGAATTTGTCAGTAGATGGAAAACGATTGAGTGGCCGCTTTATAGCAGAGGTGTCTGCTTAACCCTTTCACTCCCAAGAGTGACAGAAATAAAAATTCAACAAAAATCCCAAATTTCATTTAGTAAGGCAATGAAAAACAAATGGTACCATGCAAAAGTACTGCTGAAGAGGTTTCATTTGAATGGTCACACCATAGGATTTCATCAACAGACTCAAAAACTAGAACAAATGGTACCATGCAAAAGTACTGCTGAAGAGGTTTCATTTGAATGGTCACACCATAGGATTTCATCAACTGACTCAAAAGTTAGAACAAATGGTACCATGCAAAAGTACTGCTGAAGAGGTTTCATTTGAATGGTCACACCATAGGATTTCATCAACAGACTCAAAAGTTAGAACAAATGGTACCATGCAAAGGTACTGCTGAAGAGGTTTCATTTGAATGGTCACACCATAGGATTTCATCAACTGACTCAAAAGTTAGAACAAATGGTACCATGCAAAAGTACTGTTGAAGACGTTTCATTTGAATGGTCACACCATAGGATTTCCTCCACAGACTCAAAAGTTAGAACTACACTACATGTCTCCATAATTGACTCCGGGAGTGAAAGGGTTAAAAGAGGTTAAAAATTCATAATTTGATCGTGGCTAGGACCATGACTGAGTGTCCGCTAATCAAAGATGTCCGCTTGTAGAAGGTTAAAAAATTCATCATTTTGTACGTGGCTGGGACGATCACTGAGTGCCCGCTAACCAGAGGTGTGCGCTTATGGGACCTTATGGAAGTGGGCACTGCTGCTGCACATTCTGTCAAAAAAGACGAAATTTCAACTTCGTCCTTGCTATACCTTGCTCGTAAATCAGCTTCTTGTCTTTCCAGATATGAAGGCAAAGCGATTGCTGTTCCGCTCTGCATGATAACGTTCTGGTACAAACCGCTGGTCAGTGGAGACATCATTAACAATGCAACGCTCATTCCACCGGCGGACTCACCAAATATGGTCACCTTACTGGGGTTGCCACCAAATCTAATCATTTGACAAACGTTGAAAATAAAATAAACTTAAATAATAAAACTTGTTAGTAATAAGCCCTCGCTAAAGACAAGCTCCAAACCGCCAGTACCCTCAATCCTCTATTTATAGTTGTTTATTAATATTCTCCTTTTTACTACAATATACTTTGGACACTGTTATCTAGTATATTCCAAACATTTTTCTACAATATTTTAGGGGCCGATTACCCTCCTTTATTATTCAACTGTGACGTCATTTTACCTTATAAGGAAAAGCGAACGCGCAAAATATCCGAGCGTATTACACAGTAGATTGCCGTATTACACCTTAGCGTTCCGGTTTTAAGACACAGAAGCTATTATTAATAATAGAATTTCAGTCGAATAATAAATCCCTTATTCGATGGTTTAACAGATAATACGTGCGGACCTTTCACTCATTGCTCGCATTTTTTCTCGCCTCTGGGAGCCCGAAAAAATATAACGCAACTTATAGCGTATTATCTGTTATACCATCGAATAAGGCGTATATATTTCTTTATTGATCGAGAAATGTAACGCTTCGTTACTAGAGCATCTGCTTGCAGCACTTCAATATCCATCAGGAACCACTAGCTTTTAAAAGAATTCCTGAAGTTTGCCTAATATTCTTAGTCGAAAAAAATGTGCTTACATTTACAACTTCCGGTTATATTGCAGCATCATGCCACTTCTCTTCCTCCTTTGGTCAGATGCTGCTGGCGTTATTCATTATATGGACTGTTCTAGGCGTTTAGATAGTGAGGAGCGAAGGATAGGCGGCGAGCGAAGGAAAAATATTACGAGTGCTGACGGGCGGGGACAGGTGCCACTCGTTTTCCCCGCTTGTTCGCGCGCTGTAGTTTCAGCTGTTCCGCTGCTCCATAGTCTTAACGCCTGGAACAGGTTATTTATTATACTAACAGTAGGACTACTTTAAAAATTGACATTACTAGAAGCCTGTTCCAGGCGTTATAAAGATTGTGGGGTCGGGGAGCACCTAAAAACCGGCGCGCGTGGAAAACAAGGGAAGCCATGTTAGACGTTCTAGAAGCAGAAGCATTTGGCACGAATTGACTAATACTTGGCCGTCGAGTCATTTTTTGCCCGATTTAAAGGACAGTGTTCCGCCGCCTAAAGAAGGAAAGTTTGCTTACTACATTTCCAAGTTATATCGGTAAATGCCACCAAATATATAAATAAATTGGATAAAACGATTCAGAATAGAGCAAATCAGAGGCAATAGTTTGAAAAAAAAGTGCAGGATTACAAGAATGGAAGTGAATTACAGTTAATTGAGTTCGGCTCATGTGAAGTTCGGCGTTTGACTTAGTTAAGTTCGACTGATTGTATTTGGATCGGCTAGCCGTTCTTCACGGCTGATACCAGATACCACACAGCTCTTAACAACCTCTAATTTCATTGGACCTGGGTATCATGTAGCTCTATTGTTTTCAGGGCTAGGGTCCATTGTTGCGGCTGAATAGGCCTTTTCCGAGTTACGTTATGCCTCGTTGTCAAAGCGAGGTCAGGTGCACAACCTTTCATATGAAAATGGTTTTTATCTGAAATGCAAATAAAATTCATCTTCATATGAAAGGTTGTGCACCTAGCCTCGCTTTGACAACGAGGCATAACGTAACTCCCGGCAGTATCAATCAATGAAAATCAATCATTGATTGCAATCAATGTAATCAATAATAATCAATAATAATTAATTGATTGATATTGATTGGTTCAACCAATCAATAGAAATCGAAACTCACTCACCGACACGTCTTAATTTTATTGATTATTATTGATTTTTATAGATAATCAATAACTGGTTATGCAACAGTAGGAACCTGTGTATGTACGTCACGCGTCATATACCCGACGGAATTTTGCACGCTGTGGTAATCCGATTGCACACGCACTTGAGTTGGATAAAAACGTCCGCGGTAAAACGTCCATAATGTCGAACCAAGATCTTGTGGAACTATCCATATTCTGTGTCGTGAAAAACTACCATGCACGAATGCCCTTTTGATGTGAATGTTGGAGAAACGTTTTTGGCATCCAAGAAGAGAGGAGAACGTGGGAATGCGTTCAAAGTTACCAGTGATCAGGGGCAGCTCGGCCATCTTCAATCAGAGCTCATTAGTCCTCTCTGGCCGTTGAGAACAAAAATTACAGTGTAAGTTTTTCAGGAAAGTTAAGAAACCCAGGGAAATAGATAATCGAAATTTATTATTTCTTAATATGTTTTACAGAATTGTCACAGGACCTCCACAAGAAGATCATTTGTCAATTCATATGATGTGTTTTATTGAAAAAAAAAACCGAGATTTGACTAGTCAATGAAAATCAAAATTAATCAATGATAATCAATATCAATCAATCGTAATCGATGATAATCAATGAAAATCGAAACTCACTCAAATTTGGGGCTTCGATTTTTATTGATTTCCAATATCAATCAATTGATTATTATTGATTATTATTGATTGTATTGATTATATTGATTGTTAATTTTCGTTGATTGATACCGCCGGGCGTAACTCGGAAATGGCCTATTAAGTTCGACGTTTGACTCACCAGGACCTAAACTGTAATTAGGTTCGCCTCATGTGAAGTACGGCGTTTGACCCGGGGCCTTACCGTCAGTAATGCCTTTATAGATTTACAGTGGAACCTCGATTTAACGAAGTGCCAAGGGACTGGGGAAATTGGTTTGTTATATCCGCGGACTATTTGTGACATGTTTCTGACTAATAGCCATACTTACAATTTACGGCAGAAAGATTTTTATCAATCTGGTTTTAACACTGTTACGTACGGAAAACACTCAATCCGATACTTAGGTCCAAGGCTCTGGAGTAAGATATCAAGCACAGACAGATCGGCTACCAGTCTTTTTTTTTTCTTTTTCTTTTTTTTTCGGTTACCAGTCTTACGCAGTTTAAGACCCGGATACGAAGTCTTGATTTGAGTGAAATCTTGGATGGATGTAGTGGCTGCTACCTTTGCAATTCATGATTTTAAATTTTCTTAATTACATTTCTAATTACAAGATTTTTTAGAATTTTGATAATTAGAATTAGAGTTTTGTGGTGTTTATGTTAGTGAGTTATAAATGGTAGTTTTTAATTCTAGTCTTAGTAGATTTTGGTCTCAAATTTTTATTGATTTGTTTTTGTATTTTTATTATATTTTAGATAGTTAGGTGTCCCCTATTAGCAGTGTGGAATTCCCTCTGCTAGATTTTGACTGACACGTTAATAAAGTCATTATTATTATTATTATTATTATTATTATTATTATTATATCGAAAAGCTCGTTATATCGAATTTGCGGAAAATCAACCTAAATGTTCGTTATATCGAGGTATAGTTAATAATTATATTGTCTTGTAACGGTGTTACGTATTTCTGGATCTTTACAAATAACATTTGCACTTTAATGCCTGTATGTATGAAGCTATAGTACTACTACGGCACTGGAAAACTGTACAGGTTATACCTTGTTCCGCATTCATCTTTTGTCGCGCGCTGACATTTGTTCGTTATATCAGTCGGGGTAGATTTTACGTTTCGGCTGCCGGATTGTGTTCGTTATAACGAGGATTTCATTATATCTACAACCCAAGACAAAATTAGTTGGGAAGGCGTGTAAAACGTTAAAAAATGGCATTACCTTTGGGTTTCAGCTCAATTAAAGGCGGGCGCAATGCTTTTTATAGCCCCCCTCTCCCCCAAATCCAATGTTGAAGACGTCTATACAAAAGACAGTGTAAGCAACTTTGAAAGAGGGGGCAAGAGGGGGAGGGGTGAGGAAAACAAGGAACCTTCCCAACACTTTTGTCTTTGGTTGTAGGTTCTGTTCCATATATTTTACTTGTAATTTTCCGGGCTGAAGAATATCGTTTGTTATACCGAGGACTTCGTTTTATAGCGGTTCGTTAAATCGAGGTTCCACTGTCAGTTTCGTTATAAAGGTGTGACTTGACGACAGACAGTGCGACATATAAACTCAACATATTTGCATTCCTGTGTTGTCGTGACATTCTCTGATTCTGCATTCGTGTTTATAAATGTGGGCTGAAAACCAAGATCAAAACGGTTTATTCCCCGCTCTTTAACTTTCTTGGACCACTTTTCACACCCTAAAACGTTTTTAAAGTGATCGGCATATAGCTTAGTTAAGTCACGAGAAAAACGAAATCATTCAAAAGTACGTACCCGTCTTGATATATAGGGTCAAATCTCCACCGCCGGCAATTTCGATAATCTCAGAATTACAGCCGTTGTGAATTGTTTTGCTCTAGTGCTATTCCTCAAAGCTATACAAATATCTTAGTCCGATATAATTGAGATGTCGTTGGATCGTGTCCCTCTGTATATAAACAAGAAGTTATTCGTGATCAAATAAAGAATGAATCACGGTATCACCCAAAATTACTGCTGCTTTCAAGTAATAACTTGCGGTTGAGTGCATGCAGTGCATGCATGTATATAGTCACTTTATGGATTTCATCCACTGCCTCAAAACGGTTAGAGCTACCCTATACATATGTATAGTATAACAAACAGCGCTAAGGTACCCTGCAAACAACCTGTTGTGAGCGTAGGATATAGCCACTGGGCATGTATAGATAGGCAGTGGTCATTTATAGCTTTCTTCTATTTATAAAATAATCACACTTTAGACAGACAAGTTAGAGCCACACGGCACAGACGTCGTTGCTTCCGCGTGAAGCAAACGAAATACAGCAGACGTCTGCGCGCAGTTTACACCACACAGCACCACAGAAAAGTTCTGCTCGTTACACTTTAGTAGTTTAGTCATTCAAAATTTAAAATCCGTCATTACGGGGTTAAAGGTTTGACAGTCTCGGCATGAGAAATGTAAAGGTTAGGGTAACAGTCCATCAAAACCTTTACTGGCTGACGTACCTTGCGATGTTTTTATTCACCCATTTCATGGCCTTTATCTGATCCATCATGCCGTAGTTACCTCTCAGATCGTCGCTATTCGAGCTGAGGAAACCAAGGACACCCAAACGATACGCTGCTGTAACAACAATCACGTTTCCTTCGGTCGCCAACAGGCCACCATGGTAACTTAGGGTTTCACCTGCAGCATATCCTCCACCGTGAATCCACAACATCACCGCAAGGCCAGAACTGTTGGTTGCATTATCAGGGATGTATACATTCAACTGTAGACAGTCTTCATTTAAAAGAGGGCGCATGTATAGATGGAGGGCGTCTGGTGTCTGAGGGCAGATGCTTGTCGTCATGTTTGCGTGCAAAGTTGAAGTCCATTTGTCCGGTGGAACTGGATATTCAAAGCGTTCTGCTTTGGCAAAAGGGATCCCTAAGTAGCTTTTAACCGTCTTGTTCGTCACTAGTTTAGTTACAGACCCACTGACAGGTCCATAAGTTGTCATAACAGTCGGAGCGGTCATGGAGGAAGAGCGCGAAACGAGGAGTGTTATTAACGTCGAGAGCAACACAGCTAAAGAAAACATGACCACAATCGGAGCTCGCTAAGTTGTTTAGAAGCAATGTAGCCTGAGCTTAGGAATTGACTCAAGGAAATTTACAGCTACCTTGCAGTATAGAGGTCTATATAGTAACCGTGGCACGATCTATCAGAAATCGGAATGTCACGCCAGAGGGTTGTTATGTTTGGTTATGTCACCGGACGACATAATCTTTATATTGTGACGTCACACAATACTTAAATTTCTACAGCACACTTACTTCGTCCACAGGGCATCGTTCCCATTCAAAATGGTTCCTCGTCTCTACATTGAACGACCTTGAACGGATCGCACACTTTGGCCAAAACATAGCTTGCCTACTGCAGTTGTCTTAATCAGGAGTCTTAATCAATCATCACGTTTCAGTAAAAGTAACGAAATTTCTTTGCTCTAAGACCATTATTTCAAATGTCCAAAACGTCTTGCAAAAGGGAATGAGCGCGCTAAATTGCATAAGTGCCAGGAACGTTGTACTTAGGCTTACATGAATTGACTTCATTGTAACGTGGTGTTTTTTTGGGGGGGGAGGGAGGGGGGGTTGGGGTGGTCATAATCCACCAAACTAGCCCGGCGATAGGGCGTCCAATGCTGTGGAGGGAGTAGGGGTACAAATAGACGAAATCTGACGATGTGAAGAAGAAGAAGAAGAAGAATGAAAATTAAAATTTTGATATGACGTAAGTGAAAATCAAAAGAATACCTAGAGTTACATCGATCACACCCACATTTTAAGGTTCACGTTCACGTACTATTAAAAAAAGTTTTCTCGTCTTCATCATTTAGTTCTGGAAGGAGAACATCAACCAAGGGCTATTTCCGACCGCGTCGACACCTGGGACTTGTTTTCAAACCGCAAAGGTTCATGGTAAGGCTTCTTACCAAGAGGCGGACGCGGACGGATAAATCGGGGCAAAAATGGCCTCTAAATTTGATAATTTCCAGCTCGCTTTGCTCAAACAGTTCGTGGACTTGTGTAAGGGGAAGCCGGAACTGCTACATGCTCCAGAGCTGAAGTTTTTCAAAGACTGGCTCGAGAGGTAAGGTAACCAAAGCGATGTAGTCTTGATCGTGTCAAGCACGTGCCCCACACAAGATAAACCAAACTTGTACACTTGCTATTCTTTACAAAGGTCTCGATGTTATTTTTTCATTACAAGGATTTAGGAACAAATTTGCTAGTTAAGGGATATTTATTATTATTTTAATAATATTGTTGTATCTGATATAAACTTTAGCTTCAATACTGGTTGTGGTACAACGGTTTTTGACAGTCGGACTGCTGGAGACCTCACTTCAGCAAGAAAGCGGGATGTTTTAACCATGTGCAAGTGCTGTAATCAAAAATGTTTTGTTGTTATTTATTTGGACATTTCAAAAGTCGGATTGCATTTGCAAAACTGTTGGGCTTAAAACTCGATCTCAGTGCTAAATATTATACTAATTACCATGGAGTCCCGAGTGTAAATTTTTAGTTTACATGAAAGCGGAAGTAAGTAAGACGATATCAAACCTGGGGGATAAAAGAATACAGTATTGTTGGGGTCTTATAATTATTATTTAGGTAGTTAAATGTGGAATTTTAGGGGATAGCTGAATATGTTACAAGAACTGAAGTGTCTCAGAAGTTTTTAGTTTGTCTTCATGGGCGTAGCCAGGACTTTTTCAGAGGTATGCACAATCATGAAATCTTCAGATAAATTTTCAACTAGGTCATATACATTTTTTAATTTTTACTAATTGTTTCGACTTTTTCAGGTACGCACGTGCGTATGTGCGTACAGGTAGCTACCCCCTGGTCTTCATTGTAAACTTTCTGCAATGTTCATCTTGGTTTTACCCTAGCATACCCTACCCTTAATAGAATCATTTTACAGCTACTTAAAGATTAACATTAACATTTACATTTACCAAAATGAGAGCAGTCCCTCTCTTCGAGGCTTATGTGCTCTTAAAGAGATATCTACATGTAAAGGTACAGGTTTGCAAAATGTCATTTCTTCTCAGGTTTTTATTGAATAAACCTTGGGCTGAAAAGCTGAGAGCAGCTTTGTTGTTCCAGGGGAGAGTAGGGCTGATATTCCCCCAGGAGATATTACATTATCGCGTTCGAAGAACGCAATCCTAATTTCGTGTTGGTTGTCCTGTGGTTTATGTGCAATAAAATTTGAGATTTTTTGGTGGCTGGTCTTCCAAATGGCCGCCCCTATTGTTTTTTTTTCAGGGGCGCATTTCCACCAGAAATTCCTTCAAACGCGTCTCCATAATCTGTGATTACTGCTAGTTTTAATATCCCTCCAATAAGGAAATATTACATACTGTTATATTCCCTGCTGCAAATGGTCAGGTTAAACACATCATGTTACAGATAATTATTCACTGAAGCGAAAGTCGGTCATACTGTGGAAATAGGAGGATTTAATCAATCTCATTGTTACATTACTGACTTGGTGGAAAAAAAAAAGAGAAAATATTTTAACAAAATGGCTTTTGTTACTTTTAAAGGTGTCACACTACATGTATATAATGACAACAACTTTATTTAGTACGCGCTCAAAATACATGTAACTAATTTAATGGTGTAAACTTTCGTCAGAAAATTACAATATTTTGATAAAATCACTTGCTCTTAAGCAGAAAAAATTACAAAATTTGTACTATTAACAAGGTGTAAAAGAACAAAATGTCCCTCACAAGTTGCTCAAATACATTGTCATAATGTTAATGATCTTGATATGTAAGCGAACCATCTGCGGATTTGAACAGCCTTGCATCTGCTTAAAATCTGCTTTCTGCGCAGCCCAAAATCCTTTGATGGCATTACTATTAGTATGGACTCCATCTTCTGTCACATACTCAACTGAATGACTAACCGTGAAATGCTGATATCCAATTGGACCAAGATTTCCATAAACAATGCAATCGTCACTGTTTGTTGTTATTCAAGCAAAAAAACTACATTTGTGAACTAGAAAATATTCATTTTTAGCTTGCTTAAAATTATATTTCTAGCTGACGAATGATTAAGTTTGTGGTTTTTAACACATGCTTAATTACGGCACTGCTGTTGTCGTTTTATAGGCTGCGCAACACCCCTAAAAGTAACAAAACCCAAGAAAACATTTTGCATTGTAGTGTACATTAATTTTGTAAACATTACAAAACATATGCATAAAAGCTACATGCAGTAGCTTGTTAGAAATTTAGAAATCAAGTTCAAATAAGTATTATGATGGCTGTTCTTATCTGAGAGGTAATAATTACAAGATTGGGGTGAGTTTTAAGACACTTCTTTTTCCGCTTGTTTTTAAGCATTGGTGCTAAGATCCCTCCACCGCCAGAGAAACCAGAAGAACCTAAACCAACTGAAGAAGCAAAACCAACTGAAGAAGCAAAACCAACTGAAGAAGAAAAACCAGCGGAAAAGGATGAGCCAATGGCTGAACCTGAGCCTAAAGAGGTACAATACTGAATAAATGGTAAAAATAAATTTCATGTGTACATGTATGAGCAAGGATGAAGAAGGCACAGAGGAAGGCTGCAAAAGAAGAAAATTAATAATGATGTTCCGCCCAAACACAAGTCTCATTTTAATACCCTTTCTCACCCTTCCCCCCTCGTATTTATACACTGTTAATTTTGACAGGAAGCTTAAACTTGCGAGTGCAAAATATTTTTGAAAGGTTGATTTGGAATACCTCAAGACATTTTGTATTTTCTCAGTCATTGTATGAGTATCCCGTACCAATATTATGTTATTGAAATTACTTTGTCTTTCAAAAATTTGCCCAACTCTAAAGTTCAAGCCTAAGTTTATGTTTGTTTTACGCTGAGTCAGTCATACAGTAATAATTGAAGGGCTCCTGCAAAGAACGTCCTAAGTATCTTTGGCTTTTTGGCAACTTTCACTAAAATTGTATGTTTTAGGCCTTTAACAGCACATTTTTGTCAAATTAATGATTTATTATTGTTAAGGTACTTAAAACGGATCCAAAATGGGGAAGAAAATTCACATCTTTGAGAAAATGTTTTGGGCCTTTAAGGTGGTACAATTGGCTGAGAGGTAAAAAATAAACTTGCATTTATTTTAAGTCAGCTAGTAGATATAATATTGTTATGTACAATTCCAAAAAATGAGCGTTCAATGTGTGTGAATTTCGGAGAAAATGGAGGTTGAAGTTTGTAGCTAAGGGCGCCATTTTGAGACGCCATATTGGATTTGCAGACGCAAGTATCGAGCAGCAGAAGCCGTAGACATGCGCTTTGAATTTTCGTTCGCGGGTATCCTCGTGTCATCTCGCGCGGTACTTCTCTGGCTTTCTGTGGACACGTACGGATTGTGATACTCACCATACTGCTTTGGTTGGTAAGTTTATTGTCGTTTATACATGTTAATGCTAAAAGAAATAAAGAAAATGCTATTTTCTGCCCTTCAACATGTCAGAAGGCGCTTTGGCATCCATTGCGTGAGTCGTGTGAGTCCACGCAACAATTCAATGATGATCTAAAATACTCTTGGCTTGCGAGTAAGCTTACATAATTCCTTTTCCTAACGAAGTTCGATTGATCTTTTAGCCTCAAATGGTGGCAAATAGCATAAAGCGGTAAAACCATGGTTTGCAAAAGGTGTGAAATTCACAACTAAAGGCTACTCCACGTGCTCGATGAAAAGAAAGTTTACTGTTTGCTTTCGTGATGCTCAGTTTTTTGGTTCAAGTTACTTGTTTCATTGCTAGTCTAAAACTAGTTATTATTGCAAGCCTATTGATTTGATAAGGCCAAAAAAACTTGAGTGAAATTTACAATACCTTTATAATAGTTTGAGTCTATAATTCTAGGTCACAGGGAATGAGTTAGTTGTCAGTTATGACTTGTTCTCTCTTCATTGTTGCTAAAGATGAAGACCCAGTTCTCAGCTAGAGTCAACTGATAATCCTTAGTTCATGTTGCTGAACTTTCTCTATATCAAATGTTACTAGTGGACAGGTCTCCCACAACCATCCTGTCCATTCCATATAATTGTGAGAAACTGTAACATTGTATTTGTTGTCATTTATGTGATCTTTCTTCTGGTTTAAGCATGGAAATGGCACTGGGGGCAGATCGTCACTGATATATCCCCAGGCTATAGTTGACACCATTCATCAACTATACCCAGGGGATATTAAAATAATTATATACCCTGGCAAGGTAAAAATTTAGAACAATTCTTTTCTGAAATAGCTTCAAGTGCAATTGTATAATTTTGTACACCGTGATTGTTCTATTTTCCCCTTTTGCAAAGAAAAAGCTTCTATGAAGTGTCACTTGATGATTTTATCCAGTGCTATCATGAGGTGGATTTGCGATACGGCTTCAAATCGAGAGAAAGAAATGTCTGTCACATTTTCACTTAATACTTGTCACCATCCTGTACTCTTTGGATCCATATATTATCAGTGACATGTTCTCTTTATTGCAGGATGCCCAAGATGACAGTTCCAAAGCAAATGCCAAAAGACAGAAACATCAGTAATTTAAAACAGAACCCTCCCGCCATTTAGCTAGTTCAAGGATTAGCTACTTTTTTACATGTTGCAAATGAAGACTTTATTTTTGTTTGGTTTCTATAAAAATGTTACAATGTTTTAGACTGGAAGGGGAGGGTTTCTTGTTTTAAAATACTGATGTTTCTCTGGTTTCTCATAACATTTGAAGGGCTTGCATAGAACGTAAGATGGAAGAACTCAAAACGACGCCATTATTATAAACAAAACAGACTGGCCGTGAGAATATGCGACCGCAATACTCCTGACCCGCGCCAACGACCTGAACGGCGAGCTTATCGATCGCGTTCGCCACTTGTGACAACATGGCTGAACAGCGAACAACTCAGTGGTTGAGCGCTGGTTTAAGCCATGTTTAAGGCCCGCTCGGCGATGGAAGGACATCATGAAGTCCGGAAATCCTTAACTCTCTAGCACCTTTCAAAGAAACGAGTCGTGTTTCTTGTCATACCTCGTGTCTAAAGCACCATTTAGCGCTCGTGAAAAATGGACCTTGGTGGACAAGGCGAGCCAGCGGGAAAGTCTGCAATCATTTTGGATCAGAAAAGGGGCAGCGTTGTGAGTTGTGGCCCATTTGCCATCCCGTGCCGTGGTCGAACAACCCGATATCCGAAGTGCTTCCAGACTTATAATATTTTGCTATAATTTTCGGGCGGGAACTCCATTTCGGATTTGCCATAGAATTTCCCGACATGCTTTGCGACAGTGGCAGAGAGGCCCGCTATGCGTGTTCGGGCACTTGAAATACAGCTTTGGGTCGCTCGAAGTGAGTTCTTGCTGGCCGGCCGAAATTGGGAAAGGCAAGCAAAGGCTGTGGGCCGGCAGCGGAGAACCGGGAGCGCTTCCTAGGAGGTCCGCAAAGGAGATGGTGCGAAACTAAGCATGGCTGACCAGTATTGGCGTTAAAATGGAGCGATTTTGAGGGAATGAACTTTGGTTCAGGATTGTTTTTTTTTTTTTCTTGAACAGGATTTAGCATACAGGCCGAAACTTGGCCATCTGAAGTGAAAAATCAGCATAAAATCGAGAAATTTGGGTAAACTTAGGGATTCATTTTCTCGAGCGGAGACACGGAATTATCTTTTTTTGCATACGTTATTTCTCAAAAACGAAATTCTGAACAATGTTTTGCCATTAGTTTGTAGTTCAAATGCCAAAGAGGAGGCAAATCTAAGCGAGAATAAATAAAAAAAGGCCTTACGTTCGACATGAGATGGTTATGCACCCAGCCCTTCAAATGTCTAACTCGATCAGTATTCATAACAGTAATCCCAAGCGGCACATAGTACACAAAGACAACACGCTGAAGTGCTTTTTTTAGTTTTATTGATGAAAGGAACAACTTTTTTTTTTTAAATTGCTTTATTGGGTACTCTCTTTAACGGCAGTGAAACTAACAACATGCGTTTTTTTCGAGTGAAACGAACAATTTGAGTGGTTTAACGGCAGTGAAACTAACAACTTGCGTATTTTTTCGAGTGAAACTAAAAAATTTGAGTGGTTTAAAGGCAGTGAAACTAACAACGTGCGTTTTTTTCGAGTGAAACAAACAATTTGAGTGGTTTAACGGCAGTGAAACTAACAACTTGCGTTTTTTTCGAGTGAAACTAAAAAATTTGAGTGGTTTTAAAGGCAGTGAAACTAACAACATGCGTTTTTTTTCGAATGAAACGAACAATTTGAGTGGTTTAATGGCAGTGAAACTAACAACTTGCGTTTTTTTCGAGTGAAACAAACAACTTGAGTGGTTTAAAAGGAGTGAAACGAACCAACAGTGCTTTACCACACTTGTCTAAACACAAGTCTGTGGCGAAGAAACGGCAATTTTTGGATAATTTCAGTATTTTGTCAGTCACGCGCTTTCAAATAAAAAGGCTGGATATTTTCAAAATTTGTTCCAGCGATTTATCTTAAACCTCTCATCCGATGGACTTCAAACTTTGCCAATCTTATTTTCTAGATGAGAGCTAACATTCCACCAAAAATGAGGGTAATCGAAGGAACTCAATTTTTTTCATACATTTCTTCTAAATTTTATAGGAAATGTATGGAAAAATGGAAAAAAAAATGTTTTTCCGATTTTGCTGATTTTTAATGGACAATTACCTCTTATCTGGAAAATAAGTCTGACAAAGTTTGAAGTCCATCGGATGAAGGGTCTCAGAGAAATTGCTGGAACAAATTTGAAGTGTCCAGCCTTTTATATGAAGGGCTCCCTGCAACAACGTCCTGAGTGTGTTTTTGGTAACTTTCACTAAAATTGTATGTTTTAGGTCTTTGAAAGCACAGTTTTGTCAAATTAATGATTTATTATTGTTAAGGTACTTAAAACAGCTCCAAAATGGGGACCGAAGAAAATCCACATCTTTGAGAAAATGTTTTGGGCCCCTATGACACCCTATGGCTCCCAGGACACCCTATGTATCTTTTCAAAATAACAAAATTATTCTGTTCGAAGATAGAAGATTTGTTGACCTGGATTAAATCCTTTCAGTCATATGTACATGATCCAGTCATAATTTTGGCAAGTGAGTCCCTTTGGAGGCCAAAAATCCAGGATTTCTGTGAAAATTTTCCAAAAACGCACTGAGGACGTTATTGCAGGGAGCCCTTCATTTGAGTTCAAAACAAAGAAAATTGACAGAGGCCAAAATTGTCATAATTTTCAAAAAATTTCGATATATTAAAATTAATACTTGGCTCCGAGGCTTGGGGGAATAAGACAAAGAAAACACAATGAGGTTCAGCGTTGAATTATTCATTTTCTGTTTTATTCCCCCAAGCCTCAGAGCCAAGTGTGAATTTTAATATATCGAATTTGGTCTATTACAGAGGCCATAATAATTTATTATATGATAACTTTTGGATACCATTTTTTAATTGAATATCACTTCAAAACAAATAAAATTGAATGACTGAGGCCATAATAATAATATTAGTTTACAACTTTTTATACCATTATATAAGCTGTATGAATTGGCACAGGATCGTTGTGGTTGGAGGAAACTTGTAGTCGCCTGCTCTGCAGCCGACAGATGATGATGATAAATAAAGATCAATTCAAAACAAAAGAAATTCTGTGAAGGCAATTTTATTTGTAACAGTATGTGTAACTGACAGGTCCCATCATTTCTACCTAATGCAGGCTGAATGACATGGGAGTGGGAGGGAGGGAGGGATAGTATTCCAAAATGAAAAACAAAACAAAAACAATTTTCTTTTAAAGAAAAGGAGAGACCCACAGAATAATAAAAAGATTACATGACTGAGGCCGTAATAACCTTTATAACTTTTTCAAAGGTTTGGAGGGCACAAAATCATCTATTCTTAATTTGTATAGGTCACTATTTACAGAGACACTTGTCCTTGTGGGGGGAAACTCCCTTGTCGGGAGTCCTTACCATTGATCACAATGCCAAAAAATCTCCCTATTTGCTAATTACACTTATTTCCCTGACAAGAGGGACACAAAACTCAGCTCGCAACAAGTGACAGTAATGCAGAAAATAAGGTCACAAAAAGAAATCAAATCCAAAACTATACAAATCAAATCTATACAAGCCCTATGGTTTCTTTCAGGTCTCCTTGCCATCTACTCCTGTTAAATTTGTACCCCCCCCCCCCCCTCCCCCCGAAGAAAAAAATTAAAATAGGAATAGCGAAGCATTAATTATGTCTCTTATACAAAAAGCTGAATATCGTCGTTGTTGAGGTCGTTTACAAAAGGGGTGATGAGCGGCAAAACAATCCAAGCATAAATCAGGCAGTTTTCTTGTTACCTTTCAAGTAATATTTATTTGGCTATCTTTGTTGACCCTCCCCCTTCACTGGAGTTTTATCACATGCGCCGCAAATCCCTCCTTCTTCCTCTGTGTCTGGGCCGTATTATTTGCCAGAATCGCCTGTTTCTTCAAGGATTTCAGAACCTCCACAGTAGCATCGAACAAAATTGTGAAAAATGACCTTGCTCTTCAGATACGCTGCAACATCTTTCGCGGAGCGAAATGTTTTCCTCTCCGGCGGTTTCCGGGGAAGGAGACTGCAGCTTGTATCGCTTTCCTGTCGCTTCCACAATCCATCCAGCTTCTTTTAGCTTATCCAGGTCCAGTTCAGTTCTGGAACCCTTTCCACCAGCAGCCGAGCATCTTGCTTGCAAGAACACGACATGTTAGCTTGTCCCGTAAGATTCGCTTTATAGTTGCTTTATGCGGACTATTTACAGTATGTTGACAAAAAAAATATTTACAAATGCTATGATACAGTGGCGATATAAAAAAATGAAGTATGAAGAAGGAAATATACACAAAATTGTATAACGGATGAAGAATATTGAACGTTTCGAAAGCTGGTTTACGATAGACAGTAATGGCGAACGAAGGCAATCGTGGAATACGCGAAATGACTCGCACACACGCGCGAAACTAATGAGTAATGTGATCTGCGCATGGTATCCGCTGACAAAAGGATTGTTGTGTCATTGTTTTTGTTGGTTGCTAGGGAGTTTGCCTTTGTTTGGACTAAAAGGCTCGAAACACGCACGCAATACGTCATTTCACCCGTTTGAACCACGCAAAGCGTGGTCCAGAAAGCAACGCAGCCTCCGAAGTGGAAACAAAACATGGCGGATCGATTTGGACGAAACTAATGAAGGAAAACTGACAGAATTCGACGCCATTTTAGCTTTCCTGTGACAAAATACAAGAAATTTCGAACAAGAAAAACTCAATGCTAACGTAATTTGGCACAGTTTATAAGCACAAATGAAGTAATCACCCCGCACTTAGCCGCAAATAAACGTTGCTTTCGAACGGATTTATAAGACGCCATTTGCTTACTTTTACTATGTGTTAATTATTAACACAGGATTTAGTATTAAAGTGCGGCTAAGTCACATTTAAATTATTTCCTTCTCAATAGTCTGTAAAACAAAAATTGTAGCCATTTGATAAAGAGAAAAATAAAAAAATACAAATAACTGATTTTTATACCTCTTGTGAGGTATCGAATTTCACCCACTTCCGGGACAAAAATGCAAATTTTGATTGTAGATTCGAATTCTACGATAAAAATTGTATAATAACTTCTTCCATGACATTTTAAACAGAGTTGAAGAAATATTCTAAAATGGGTCGTTTTTGTAAGCCGTTTAGCCAATTGTACCACCTTAAGGACACCCTAACTGTATACCTTTTCAAGACAAAATTTTATTCTGTTCGAAAATAGAAGATTTGTAGACCTGGGCCGAGTTGTTCAAAGCCTGATTAGCACTAATCCTGGATTAACTGTCAACAGAACATATGAGTTGTCATGGTAATTAATCCTGGATTAGCGCTAATTGTCCTTCGAACAACTCGGCCCTGGTTGAAATCCTTTCAGTGATACTTACACGATCCAGTCATAATTTTGGCAAGTGAGTCCCTTTTGAGGCCAAAAATCCAAGAAGTCTGTGAAAATTTTTCAACACAGTACTTAGGACGTTCTTGACCGGAGCCCTTCATATATGGTATCAAACAGTGGCCCCCTGAGAACAGAAACTGGCAAAATTGATTAAAATCCACCAATCACAACCCATAAACATGACCTTTTGACCCTGTTGAGTTTAATAACATCCTCGTTTCCTGAGACATCTGCTATGATAATTGCAGCAGTGAAAACCAAAACTGTTGGTTAAGTTTTAAACTTCAGAGTTTGGGTGTAAGGCACATTTTATTTAATTTTGTGTTCGTATACATGTACATGAATGTACATGTATTGAAGACATACTAGGATTACAAAAAATAGCATTACCAAACCCTAATGAGTGTCTTTTCCTCCTTGGTTATTTGAATTGTTAGGAGGTACCAGAAGAAGAACCGATGGACAGTGAAAGTGAAGAGAGTGATGTTGGTCAGTGTGTTAAATAAGCTTTTGACTTCTACTTTTGGCTAAGTCCAAAACTGAAAACATTTGAAATTCCATTTCATTAAATTCAGCATCATGTTTATGGGAAGCGTGTTTCGTTGAAACATGTTCTAACACTAAGCAAGTTGCAATTTCAACATTGCATAGTGAAATCGTGCCTTAAAATAAGCTGTGTTTTGTTTTTCCAGTTGTGAAATGATAGTTATTCTCTATGCCCAAAATGACATGTTAACTTTAACCTGTTGATATTCAAACAGAAATTGACAAGGAAGGATGTATTGAGCCAGACAATGATGAACCTCAGCAGATGGGAGATTCAAGCATTGAAGTAAATAAGTTTTCTGTTAACTTGTTACAGAACTCTGTGGCATTCATCTCATACAAGCACAGCCAAGTTTTGCAGAGCCCGAAAATTTCCATGTCAAGCTACATGATTTTGATGGTTATATGATATTAATTGTAATTCAGAATCACAATCTGTTGTTGGGTTGTTTAGCATTTTATGTCATGTACGATTTAGGCAGTGAAGTAATGAAAAAATCAAACATGGGATTAAGTATTTCATCCGCATTGTCAAAGGTTAGATCTGACTTGTGCAGTGTAATAAATGCAAGCACAGGAAAAACTGCTCAATTGGTAGATCATTGAAAAATGTTCACACTTTATATCAGTTTATAATTATGATAATGACATTTTTATTTAGTACTCAATTATTGTTTTTTTTTTATGAAGAAAGGTAAGTTAAGTCTTGTGATATTGTAGTAAACTAAAATTAATGTTTGTTTAAAGGTTACAGATGAGATGATGGAGGAGGCATCAGAGAAGAGAAGGCAGGGAGTGGATGCCATGAATGAAGGTTTGATTTTAAAAGCTTTCTTGATAAACCTTTTATTATTATAGCATAGTTTTATGTACCTTTATTTTACTGACAGTCCTTTGTTTGTGACAATATTAGTAGTAAAAAATAATTTTAAGTTCTTTCTGCACGTAAACACCAATAAAGAGTTTTTAGCTTATTATATTTCACATTCATTTTGTCTCTGTCATCCTGTGTACACAAACATTTTAGATACCCTCCCTTCCAAAAAAAAAATAAAATAAAAAAAAAGTAAAAAGCAGTCAGTTGAAACAAGTTATTACAGAAGAGTTGTTATACAGTACCGTTCAAATGTAAGTTGACAGTCTCTTTCGAGTCGAGGATCGAGACAAGATCCTCGATCCGTGATTCTCGCGAGAATAGAGGATCAAGGATCAAGCCGTGCTTCGAGTCTTTTGAGTCGAAAATCGAGACTTGCGAGAATCGAGAAAGTAATGAGCTTGTCGCTTGACTGAGAATCGAGGATCAAGAACTGCACAGTGTAATGCCAGTGTAATGTCTTTGAGCTTTTCACTTGGCCGAATTCTCTTGAGTCAAGAAAACGTGGTAATTCGAGCATCAAAACTTCAATCGGCAAGCTTGTTCCCAACATGGACGCGGCAAAATTATTAATTTACGACATTTACGGCCCTGTCCGTGAAGCAAAATGAAACGTGAAATCCCTTTACCGATGCGTTGTTTTCCATCGCATTGCTTGTCGACTATAAAGAATGCATTTGATGTAGCGTGTTAACAGTCCTCTATTTTTTCAATCGAGAATCGAGTCGCGCTTCGAGTGAATAGAGTCGAGACTCAATCCTCGATCCTCGATTCTCGCGAGAATTGAGAATCGAGAATCGAGTGTCAACTTACATTTGAATGGTACTGTAGCAAATATTGACAAAAAAGAAATAAATACAGTCATGTACATAACATAAATAAAATAAATATTAGCATTACTTTCAGAACTTCCTTATTCAGTCTACAAGAGTTGCTCTTGTAACTGGATTATAATTTATATTATAGCCAGCGGTGCACTTTTTTTTATAAACACACTAACTGCCAACTGAGTCATCTACTACTGTACTGGCTTGTACATGTATAAGTATAAACCACATAATATGTCTTGGCCTCAACAGAACACTGATGTATATGTTGTGGTTCAAATTTTTCTTTGGCTTTGGTTTTTATTTTCCCCCGTCTCTGGTTCATTATCATAATCAGAGACAAAGGAAAACAGAAACCTAAATGATGTAGTACATACTTTATACTATTTGTATGCAAAAAGTATACCATTTTCACAAGTTTGCATTTTTGTAAGGGTTCTTGTTTGTTTTAAAAAGGAAACCTCGAGGAGGCAGCTACGCTATTAACTGAAGCCATTTTAAAGAATCCAACATCAGCAAACATGTATGCCAAACGAGCAAGGTATGGAATGCCAAGTGTTGCTTATGCAGTACCATCTTCATTTTGAGTCAGGCTGTGTTTGCAGAATCTAATAATAATCTTTCTGATCACCTTTTGCAGCTGTTATATCCGGATGCAGAAGCCAAATGCAGCAATTAGAGACTGTGACCAAGCTATAAAGATCAACCCTGACTCAGCTCAGCCGTACAAGTGGAGAGGGAGAGCACACAGGTTATAGAGCAGTTTTCAATTGAGTGTCGTAAAACCAAAACCAAAGTAATTACTCTGACCAATCACAGCAGTCGTAAACAATCCAATGAACCAATCAGAGCTCGAAGCAATTACATGTCGCCGGCGCCAAGCGCGGGAAAACGCGTGCGAGCAAGTCACGATTGGTTTTGGTTTTACTTCTGATTGGTCGAGAAAGTGGCGCGAGATTTTTTAGCCAATCACAAAGCGTAGCAATGCAAAACCAAAGCAATAATTGTGTAATTACTTTCGACAGTCAATTGAAAACTGCTCTAATGCAAATGTAGCCCTAACCAGTTCCTTTGATATTATTAAATGGAGGAACTTACTGGTTATTTTTGGGGATAAAGCACTGGCCAATTGAGAATGCAAGTTGACTCAAGGTTAAAAAATTTCAACTTGCGGACAAAATTGTGGACAAACTTGCGTTAGGTGACCAAACATGCTCATAAGTTGTTTGCAAGTTGTAAACAAGCCATTTCATTGCAGCCTTGTACATGCGATCACACCAAAGCAAACAATACTGAAAAATGTGTGGTCACTTGCAACTGCTTGCATTTGGTGGTCAAATGGTGAAATCTTATGCCTACATGTACTTGCAAACAAATTTGAGCTCAATCAAAGTGATTGCAATAAAATGCAAGTCATTGAAGTACACACAAGTCCTAGCCAAATGGAGTCGCAAGTTTTTGCAAGTTGAAAACTTTCAATAACTTCATTCTCATTTGGCCAGGGCTAAACAGTTGTCAAAATTGCTTGTGTTTTTACCTGTTGCTCCTTTTTTCTCACATTTGACTTATCAAGTTTAACTTTGTAGACTCTTGGGTCATTGGGAAGAAGCAGCTAAGGATCTTGGTATGGCCTGCAAGCTGGATTATGATGATCAAGCTAATGAGTGGCTCAAAGAAGTCACCCCTAAGGTACAGCTATGTCTTGCTACTGATCCTGCAGACATCCTTTGAAATGGATTGAATAGATCATCCTGCTCCATACACCGTTGGTTTCACACTGTGTTTTGAAAAAAGTTCATCATGTGATCAAATTTTTGTTTTCTGCAAGCCAACCACAAGATTGTCTATTATGCCTTCAAATAATAGATTCTTTTAAAATTAATTTTCTGTAGCTTGTACAAGAAGAACTGTTTTGTAGATAAGGAATTATCTGAGCACATTTGAGGCAGCTGTGAGATGAAGTTCATTCATCAAAAGTTCAGTGTTACCTACATGTAGTAACATAACCATTTTGTGGTCAATTTGCAGTCAACAAAAATTGATTGCATCCTTTGTAAAATTTCAGTGTGATTTAAGTCATTGTTAATTCAGCAGAATGTCTATAATGCAAACAGTTATTGGGAGTTGTCTGCTGTGTTTTATTAACACTCGATTGGTTTTTGTGTTCCTAGGCACACCTTCTTGTTGAACACCACAGAAAATACGAAAGAAAACAGGAAGAGAAAGAGGAAAATGAGCGACGGGAAAGAATGTAATTTTATACATGTAGCCTTCAAATTTTTCAACATTTCAGTTAACAGACCTATAACACAGTGAAACCTGTACTGGTCACCCTAGAAAATACTTACTTAGTTACTCTTAACCTGACCTCTATTAAGTGGTCTCCTCTATAAGCAGTTGTGGTCACCTTTTTCTTTGCCCCAAAAAATTATCTTTATTGTATTCATCTGTATTTATAGGTTCCTTTGTAAAGGGAAACCATACTATACTAGTTGAAGTTGAACCAGTATTAAGCAATCACTAAGCCATTCCCCAAGGGTGACCATTTAATACAGGTTCGACTGTACATTGTAAATAATACCTCTTACCTGCATTTTTTAAATCAACATTTTGACATCTTTCTGTTCACTGTCCAGCCTTTTTTGCTTGTTAATAAGTTTGCTACTGCATGCTAGTAGGCTCTCTTTTCCTCTTTTTCTTTTGTATGCACTTAAAAAGAGAAACACACAAGTGCTCTCAAATATTATGTTCCATTAAAAAACTCAACACATGGGACAGTGTTTAGGCACTGCAGACGACTGTTGTATGTGCATGTACTTGTATATTTTGCTTTTCGGCCAACTATGCTATCATTAAAGGAAATCAACTAAAAGGAAATGGCAATAAATAAGCATGTTTCATTGTAAAATGTTTCTTACTGTTGTTTTGTCTCCTTTTTTAGAAAAAAAGCAAGAGAAGCACAAGAAAAAGCAAGAAAGGTAGGTTCAGATAAACTGCAGTGTCAGTTGTGATTACACTGTATTGTTGCAACAAATTCTGAGGATATTTTGTGGTCAACTTGACAGGAAGAGGAGGAAAGAAGAAAGCAACAAGAAGAAATGCCTGGAGGCTTCGCTGGGGGTTTCCCAGGTGGCTTCCCTGGGGGTGCTGGGGGATTCCCTGGGGGTGCCGGAGGATTCCCTGGGGGAGCCGGGGGATTCCCTGGGGGTGCTGGAGGATTCCCTGGTGCTGGAGGTGCTGGAGGTGCAGGAGGTATTTAACAAAATTGTTTTCTTCCTGATATATATTTACTTTTATTTTAGTCACAGGGTGTGTAGATTTCCTTGAAATCCTGGAAAGTTCTGTTATTTTGTTTGATTATTTTCCAAGACTGAAAAGAACTGGAAGATTGAGTGAAGATTGAGTGATTATGTACTTTTTGCAAAAAGATATACATTGGCGAAACAGGGAGGAGACTGGGCGACCGTTTTCGTGAACATCTCCGAGACGTTGAAAAAAATGACAAAGACGCATCCAAACCAGTCGCGCGCCATTTTAATCTTACTAACCATTCTAAACAACACATGACAATCTGCGGCCTTTCCCTACACCAGGGTAACACAGAAAGCCGTAAAAACCTAGAACAAAAAATCATCTTTCAAATCGGCACTCTCAAACCCCACGGAATCAACGAACGCTTTTCATTCAACTAATTTACATTTGTTTTTTACGTCACCAAATTTCCACCAATAGCGTAGCTCCACCGCTTACTATATAAAACCACACACTACCCACAATTCCTTGATTCGCTCCGACGAAGGGCTAGCGCTCGAAACGTCAGCTATTTGAATCTTTTTACGGTGGTCAATTTACCTTATCGACTCAGTCGATAAAACTAAATTCTCGTGTTTCATCCCCCCACCGACGCAGCACCACAGTTTCTCTAGAAACTAACCCCATTCATTGATTATGTTAAGGGTCTTGGAAAATTCTGGAAACTTGCGTGGTAGTGAAGTATGCGTGTGGATTGTCAGATCCTTAATTTGTGGCACGAAAGAGCTAATGCATGCGACTAGTTAAATGTATCTGCCACTTGGGTTAGGTTGTGACTCCGGAAAATCTTTGTGAGTTCTGGAAATTTTTTTCTGATAAAAAAAACGAACATTTATTGCCACGAGGACTATTGCCTTCATCAGCGTGCAGTTCTATTTGGTTGTACCTTAGAGGATTGCAAAGAAATTCTGCTTTTTCAGTCAGCTTGGGAATATTGTAACTGTAAAGGGGTTTTTCCTTTTCAGGTGGTGCAACACCCAACTTAAATGATCTTTTTAGCGATCCAGAGCTGTTAGAAGCATTCCAGGTAAGTTTGTATCATAGTCTGAGTTGTGCACTATTACTAGACTGGTAACTTCTGGGTTTCCATAAGAGCTTCCAGTGCCCAAGTACTTCGGTATCACTATGACGAGGGAAAGAAAGCGTACTTGTTGCAAACCACTTCATAATTGCTGCGGAACGAGCGTAGCGAGTGAGCAGCAACATAATCAGGATTTAAGAGAAATATATGAGAAAAAAATATAAGCTACGAAAAATCTCGATTTGATCGCTTTTTACCAGAATTCACTGCGCCACGCACACATTTTGGGCCAGAATTCACTGCGCCACGAACAATAGACCACTTTCATAATGGCGGCCGATTTATTTATTCTTTTATATGTATGTTAATTAGCCTCACTGGCCTCATTTTAGAGTAAAAATTCTTTTGAATTTTGCACATGTTACCGAGGCCAGTGAGGCTAATTAACATACATATAAAAGAATAAATAAATCGGCCGCCATTATGAAAGTGGTCTATAGCCTCGCTTGCTGCTTCAAGCTGTTGGCTGCGAGATTTGTAATATTTTGGTCCAACATGTGCCAGTCGTAATCGGAACTGAAGTGTGAAGACTACCGCGAGTTGAGCGAGGACTGTGAGGCATGGTGATAGGACCGTTGGATAGCAAAGATTTTCGAAGATTGTACGGAATAAAAGACAAATTTATTTTGAAATCACTCCGACAGCGGTCGATGAGACTGAGCTGAGCGCGTGGGGACGCGAAACCTGAGCTGAGCGCGTGGAGACGCGAATACGATACGGCTAGCTAGTAACGCAACATATTCATTATCAATAATTAAGTTAAACCTAAATTTTCACACCTGCTACATTTGCTTTGCTTTCCCTCAAAAAACGAAAGAGAAAATTCTGTAAAACCAGCGAGGCGATAAAACAGCATTATTACAACAAATGTACCGCAGCAATTACTATTTTTTGGATACACTAGTACGAACATCTATTTCACGGACAGTTCTGAGTTGGATTCGAAAAGACCAAAATGATGGAGTGCAGACAGTCAGCTCTGTTCTTTTTGTTTCCGGTCTTTAAGTAGCCTGTTCCAGGCGTTCAGATAGCGGGGAAGGCGCGAAAAGAAAAGCGAGCGAAAAAATGCGGGGAGACTGGGAAGAGGGAATATCCCCGCATTTTTTTCGCTTGCTTTTCTTCGCGCCTTCCTCGACTATTCGCGCTTTCCTCACTATTTGAACGCCTGGAACAGGCTAGTCTTTAAGTTGTTAGAAAGCTCGATTGCATGTGCTTACGATGTACTGACTTGAAATATTTCTTTTTCTTTCAGGACCCCGAGGTAATGGCAGCATTCCAAGATGTCAGCCAAAACCCAGAAAATATTTCCAAATACGACAGCAACCCTAAAGTGAAAAAAATCATCGAAAAACTGGCGAAGAAGTTCGGACCCGGGGGAGCCGGCCCGCCACCCGCGAGCGGTGGCGGGTTCCCGGGTGGCGGGTTCCCGGGTGGTGGGTTCCCGGGTGGTGGGTTCCCGGGTGGTATGCCGTTTGGCAACATGTTTGGCGGGCAGCAGTAAACAGATCCCGTGCACAACAACGAAAACGAACAAAACCAATTATTCTTAGGCTCAATGAACTAGGGATTGTTAGTGGTTTTGCTATAGAACTTTTCTCGAGTCTTCATTGCCTGATCGATTGTCGGATGCCTACAGGTAATCCATGTTAATTCGAACTTCTAAAGATATAGAGGACTTGTTTGAACTACAATGTGAAGCTGTACTTGTCTTTTTTTAGCAGAGGTAGTTCTTAAGTTCACAAATCTCTAATTTTCTGTAAGAAAACTGAAAGTCGTTTTTCTAGTAACTAATATAATGTTCTTTGCGAGCTTTTACGCATCACTGATAGCGCATAAAATTGTCAGGGGTTTCTGTCAGTATAGCGACAGCAAATAAATCTCGATATACCGGTATGTGTATTTTTGTTGTGAATTCCCTATTTCTACATGAAGTTTATGTTTTCGATAAAGAGCTAGTCTCCATAGCAGTCGTTTTTGCGCTCTCGGAAAGGAAGTGTCTGCTACGAATGCTAATAAAGAAGGGAATTCATGAAAAAAATGAAAATTTGCACCGGTTTAAGTTAGCACTACCTTGTGCAACGTAATAAACTGCACAGTACCAATAAGAAAGTACTGCTCAATAGCTTTCATTTGAGACCATTTGATGAATTGATGG
Source organism: Dendrophyllia cribrosa (assembly GCA_024195265.1). Classification (NCBI taxonomy): domain Eukaryota; kingdom Metazoa; phylum Cnidaria; class Anthozoa; order Scleractinia; family Dendrophylliidae; genus Dendrophyllia; species Dendrophyllia cribrosa. The sequence continues at coordinate 5,546,028 of JAJLRJ010000005.1, forward strand.
TCATACTTAGGATTTGATCCACAAACGTAAATGTTAGCACCACCTTTCGACACCTTCATATACACCACAGAGCAGTTTTCAATTGAGTATCGAAATTAATTTCGTGACGGCTTTGGTTTTGTATTGCTACGCTTTGTGATTGGCTAAAAATTCTCGCGCCACTTTCTCAACCAATCAGAAGTAAAACCAAAATCAATCGCGTTTTCCCGCGCTTGGCGCCGGCTACACATGCACTTGCTTTGAGTTCTGATTGGTTCATTGGCCTGTCAGTGATTGGCCAGAGTAATAACTTTGGTTTTGGTTTTACGACACTTCATTCAAGTGAAAACCGCTCTTATAAACAGCACCATAGAAAAGAACTTCTAATAGAGAACTCAGAACTACACATTGCACGATTCAAGATTTCATTCCAGCAATGAATGAATTGATTTTTGTGCATTCTCGTCTACTCTTAAAGGTGCTAATTAATGATGTCATTTCATGAATTATTCTATTTGAATGTACTGTACAGTATATCCCTCCGTTTTCACTCAGTCAATGTATTGATCATTTTTCCAGGCTGAATTTAGTATTCATGTATCACATCATAAGGGTACTTTCCATTTGCTAATTTGCAATCTTGATTAAAGTTATTATCTTTTTCAAGATAAATTCAGTCGTAAACAAGTCGTTAACACCTCGGCCACGAAACAAGTGTTTTGTTTTGTTTTGTTTTGTCTCTTATTCTGCGGGGACAACGAACCACGGAATGATTTATCGAAACTTTTTACTCAACTTCAGCGCTGAAAACATCACGGGCTTCAAAAGAGAGTATATTCTCGTTAAAACCTGAACGATAACCAATGCTGCATGGATTTGCGTGATACGCTCAGGAAATTTGACGCCGCAAACATGAAGTTAAGAACACCACAAATCATGACAAATTCACCAAAAAGACGTGGTCTGGCAACTCTTCGTGGAGCGCGAGTTTTTCTGGTATCCAAGAAACCGCAAAGCATGAAGCATCCAAGTTACGCAGGGCTAGCATGCAAGTTCCTTCTTTGACCTTAACCAGAAGACGTTCTAGCGTGTGTGGTGAACTACCCCTGAAGTTCTAATGCGGGGTCTTTCAGACCCGTTGCTGAAACAGCAAGAGAAACGAGCAACATTTGTGAGACGCGGGACGGTTATCCCGCGCGCTCGGTCGGGCAGTGTATTGGAAAGGGCCTGGGACTGCATGGTGTTGGGCTCTTTAGGCTAGGCCCAGGCGGCGCAGTCGAATGGTCAGTGCAAGAGACATCAAGATATTTCGGGTAAGTTACCGCCGGGTGAGATGTGACATAAAACACGAATGTGATATATCAAGCACGAAGAAGATTGTTTCATATTTCAGATAGTCTTGAAAGAAAGAGGCAATGGGTGCCGGGGCGAGTGCTAAATTTTAAATTCGTACAGTGCTTGGCCACCGATTTTGTTTCGAATGATACACGGTTCAACATCGACATCGTTCAAAATTTGCACTGAGGTGCAGGATTACAGTAAATTGGTTTGATGAGATGGAAATCATATTTCTATCTCATTGAATAACAATACATCCCATTGTATTGGCCTGGTCGCACTACAGTCAAAAACAAAACTTAGCCCGTGTAAAAATCGAGGAAAATAAAAGAAACCGCCCCGGTGGGACGCCCTTTTTGTGGAATGTTTTTGTTTTTATGTCATTTTGCAAGGGCTAATTTTTGTTTTTGACTGTAGTGCGACCAGGCCCTTATGCTTCATTCTAAAAAAAAACCTGCACCTCACTCAAAATTTGTTGCTCAACAAATGTTGAACGATGTTGACACTTGTTAAATGAGTAGAAAACATTTGATCATTTCAAAACGGTTGACTAAGGTCGTTCAACAAGTCGCAACTTGTTGAACGGAATGGAGAACATTCAACATGCCATGATCCCGGGGCCATGATACACTGTTCAACATTTGTTCTCAAACTCGTTAATAATTCATGACGAAAATACAAAGGAAATTAATGTTTAATGAGTGTTTGAAAATCAGTTGAAACACTCCTCATCAGTTTTGGATCCTTAATTTCTCCTTCGAAAGTCATTTTGTTTGAGAAGTAATGTCAAACATTCGACAGTGTTTCATCAGGAGTTTCCAAACACCTTGAAGTGGGTTAAGAAAAAAACTCGGCAGCGCCTCGTTTTTAAACCCACTTCGCGGTGTTTGGAAATCTGATGAAACACTGTCTCATGTTTGATATATTACTTGAACAGCCGTTGCAATCGTCGGCTTATTGACTCGCCCCAATCCACGGTTACTCTGCGTTCGTTCACTCCAAAAATCATGGACTTCAGGAAAAGTGCATTTCGACTAAAAAAAGTTTAAATTACCAGAAATAAACGTAAATTACTCACATTTCAGTAGTCCTGTGTCTTTTCTGGTCGTTTCTATCCAAATATTTTGTGAACAAAGCTTGCAGAACGCTGTGTTCGATTCATAAATAGCGCTTGCATTCGTTGAGTCTTTAAGCAAGCGTTTTTTTCGAACCCGAGGCGCGGGCGCTAAGCATTTGGTGTTATCTCATAAAAACCCACTGGGCAGGAAGCAAATCAGAACAGTCGTGTTAAGGTGGCTCGACTGGGTTTTTTGGCGACATAACACCCCAACTTTGAACGGCTGATATATCACTGTCTGAGCTCGGTCAGGCAAGCTGCTTCACACATATACTAGAGATGAAATAAACTTTCCAAAAAAGTAAATTTGATTGACATCGGCGTTACCATAACAACGATCTGATGATGTCATGGTTTTTGCATATTAGTAATTTTTTTAACATCTTGACCTAAACTTTTAAAACGACTGTATGCCTCTTCAGTATAGTCTAGATGTTTGTCTTTGAGACTGCAAAGTTTGAAAAAATTCTGTGAGAGCGTTTTCGAATAAAATTGAGTTGAATTTTTCCATCAAAAATTTAAAAATTTGCATTACTTTCTGTTATTTCGTCGATGCCAGCGTTTTCCTGACAAATTGAAACAATATTTTCACCATATATCATTCATGTGCCATAAAACTACATTCCTTGAAGGTTTCATCCTGTTTGCTTCACTAGATTTCAGTTGATGTGATCGGAAGCAATGTCTAAAATATGCTCATTCTATTCACAGAAGTAACACTTTTATTAGGGAAGCGTTAATTTAAAAACTAGTCGATTAAATGTTTTAAAAATCTTTTGATCTTAAGTTGTACATGTAATGCACTATCTCTGCAAATTTCAAGTGCATTGAATCACTTAAAGGGCGCGAAATAAAATTAAAATCGTAGGGGACTTTTGCATTCGTCTTCCAAAGTTTCATTGCCGTATTATTTGTTGACAGCTGGTTATTTCAGGACTTTCTCTTTTGTCTACATTCTCCATTTTGTCTACATTGATGATTAATCTCGAGATTGTCAAATTATAAAAAAAAAATCAAGCGGTTTCCAAATTATCTTCACATTTGTAGGCGTAGACCAAATTACATACAAAAATGGCAACAAGAGCAGCTGAACGTACACCAATCAAATCTTTCTTTCTCGCATGCGCAATCGGCCAAAGCAACCCCCCTCACTTTTTCACACACGATCTCAGATGGAATCAAACTACTTTGCCAGTTTTTCAAGAAACGTGCATGGATACCCTGACTCTGTTGTTAACACGGGCCAACAACGTGCACAACAGATCGACAGACAATCGGCGCTACAAACGCCACAAAAGGAAGAGAACGAGAGAATTCCATTCACCCTCACTTTCCACCCACACAACAACACAGTCAAAAGCATCATTTTAAAAAAATTCAAATTACTCCAAAACGACCCCGAAACGACCCCTAAACTGGCAGAATTTTTTCACAACCCCCACTAATTTCATTCAAACGTGACAAAAACATAGGCAACTTTCTAGTTACGAGCGCCCTGAAATCTGACGATGAACCGGGAACTTTTAAATGCACACGCACACGATGTAACACTTGTCCTTTCATTCACAACGCTGACAAAATAACAGGACCTAAACGATCTATTAAAATCACTGATCGTTTTACATGCACCTCCGTAAATGTTATCTACTGCATAACATGTACTTTTTGCAAAAAGATATACATTGGCGAAACAGGGAGGAGACTGGGCGACCGTTTTCGTGAACATCTCCGAGACGTTGAAAAAAATGACAAAGACGCATCCAAACCAGTTGCGCGCCATTTTAATCTTACTAACCATTCTAAACAACACATGACAATCTGCGGCCTTTCCCTACACCAGGGTAACACAGAAAGCCGTAAAAACCTAGAACAAAAAATCATCTTTCAAATCGGCACTCTCAAACCCCACGGGATCAACGAACGCTTTTCATTCAACTAATTTACATTTGTTTTTTACGTCACCAAATTTCCACCAATAGCGTAGCTCCACCGCTTACTATATAAAACCACACACTACCCACAATTCCTTGATTCGCTCCGACGAAGGGCTAGCGCTCGAAACGTCAACTACTTGAATCTTTTTACGGTGGTCAATTTACCTTATCGACTCAGTCGATAAAACTAAATTCTCGTGTTTTATCCCCCCACCGACGCAGCACCACAGTTTCTCTAGAAACTAACCCCATTACTTTGAGATGAAACTGCATTCCCAAAGTGCATCGTTTTCTTTAGATATTAGCCAATTATGTCGATAGTATGTTTTTCACTGTATTTATTATCTCTAAAACTTCATCCCCAAAAATTTCTAAAACGCTCTTATAGAATTTGTTCAATCTTTGCCATAATAGACAAATTGCCCACTCCAGAAATTATTGAAAAATACCATAATACTCTTTAAAGTGCAGGTTTGGATGGTGCTTGATGTAAGCCTCATTTTTCCGATTTCTTTTGTTTTCAGCACGAACTGCACGCGCTGTGCTTCAACTTCGTGGCAATTTGCATACGGTGCACATTTGTATGCGAACACACAATTCTACATCCTAGTGTTCCTACATGTACTCTGAATGTCATTGTGCCATTCTAACAAAGGAGACTTGAATAATTACACCCCGCTGAGGCTGAGCCTGCACATAAAAGAGCATTATGGTATTTTTCGGAGTGGCCAATTCGGCTAACGCATTCAGTTGTACCCAATTCAAACCTTCTGGGAATAAGGTTCTTTGTTCACAATATTTCCATATAATTTCCATGTCAATGCTTCATTGATATGGAAATAACACAAACAAAGAGTTCTAATCCCAAAAGGTTTGAATTGGGTACAACAATGCGTTAGCCGAATTTGTCTATCGAGGCGGCTATGGGAGGTACAAGCTCTATTAAATGATTACCGAAAAAACCTCCTGGTGCCGAGAAATACGACGGCAAGTAAAAAACGTCATGGCGTCATTACGTTGCCATGGCAACTCCGATGTTAATTTAACACTGGTCTTAACAAATTTTCATCTTTATCTAATACAGCTGTGGTGACCGTTTTTCCATAGCATTGTTAATGACGTCGTAGTTGATGCTCAAACTTGGGGATATCGCCTCCAAAAAATCCAGTCGCCACCTTAAGGTCGAGGGGAACAGGTTCTGCTCATCAGTATGCATTTATGAAAAGAGTGGCACGACGTGCGACGGAAGATACCGAAAATGCGCGAAATATATACGAACAGGCTCCGTAATGTTTCTGGTAAAATACACTATTTTTCAACGCATTGTTCTTTCTGCATGAAGTGTTGACAATAGCCCGTGGATTAAAATTAGCAAATTACCATAAAATTAATATATATTTTTGCATTCGTCTTTGCTCGGGAAGCCTTCTGAAGCGTAAAAACAAGCAATTTTGTGTCCAAGAATTCAGCGTGGATAGAGAATTTCATGAGTTGACACTGCAGGGGGGTAAACTAAGTGTAATGTAGATTGTCGTATCTGACTCAAAATTTTTAAATAGGCTTTTAAAGGGAAGATACGAGGCTTCAAATTCTAACATGGACAATTTTACTCCTTTAAAAGCTAATAACTTTTAATTCCTCGCGAAGCGAGGGCCAAAGGCCCGAGCGTAGCGAGGTTAATAAATTTGACGGCCGAAGGCCGCTCGGGTGCTCGGGTCTCGGGAGCTGAGCCGCGCCAATTCGAGCGAAAAATATATTTATATATATATATATACTGAAGATGTCCGGCAGTTGCCTGGCAACAAAAATCACGACCGGCGAATGGCGGCCGGGCTGTCTGTGAAAAAGTGTTCACTCTCGGTGAAACACGACCAATTTCTGATGCAAATGAGAAAGAACAGCAAACACAACAACGCTGGATTCAACAAGTGGCTGGAAATCCTTTCCCGAGAAGATTAACCACCGAAACTCCGCTGGAGCGAGAACGGCGACTTGAAATTCAGCGCGATCGAGCAACGAAGAAACAACGACAGCATCGATTACAAAGACTTCGAACAGCCTAGGCACACCGTTTGAGTTGGTTCAAACGCCTTGATCAAATGCCTCCATTAAAATTCTGAACGAAACCGATCAGAAGAGGCGACACCTACTGGAAGTGTTGGACAAAATGATTCTGTTTATAGACGCAACGAGAGGCGGCAAGAATAGGTGGTTTGCAACCAATCTCTAGAGACATAGATAACAATAATGAAACGAACAAATGCTGGTGGACGAACAAAAGGAGCTAATGAGAGAACTATTGTTTTATATGTCCACCAGCATGGCGGCGATGACGTAACATGAAAACCACCTATTACACGATCAGCTAATTATTATAAATACTCGTGACGAATATCTTTTATACGGTACTTATTACAGGAAATGCTCAAAGAAGAAGAACGATTAAGAAATCTAGCTCAAACCACCGCACTTTAATCTCCTCACAATATCAGTGTACGAACAAGTACATATAGATTATGCAAATTGAGAACCTGATCACCTTTAACATGAGTTGTCTGTGGAAATTAAATACAAATTCACTGTAGTTATATGACTATGTGAACTGCATTGACACCACTAAGGAGAATGTACATCTACAAATTAATTTTGATTTTGAGAATTTTAAAAGGGTTAACTTGTCATGAAGGCCTAAGTCCTGGTCTTAACCTACAAATTCTCCATCCTGGCCCCGGTTGTTCAAAAGGTGGATAGCGCTTTCCACCGGATAAATTGCTATCCAGCGGATAACTCAAAGGATTTTGTTAATACTTAGCGCTATCCACCTTTTGAACAACTGTTCATTAATTTTTGTCACAAAGAAAATTGGTTTGAAAGTGGATGTATAGTATTGTTGTGGACATGGGTCCAGGACAATATGCAGTGGTGTTCTGTTTATTTTGAATGGGTGAGACTTTGTTTATCAGGAATACAGGTAACTCCTGCTGTCTTGATACAATTTCCTTTTTGAAGCTTGTGAGTGCTATCTCCCAAAATTAACCTGTTCCCTTTACATACTGCTGTAGCTGTTGTTCTATATACTGTGTGTCAAATAATTGCTAATCCAATTCACTATTCGCTTGAATGGTTGAGATTGCAGGAGTTAAAACTATATTTTGAATACAGGTCATGGGAATTGCGAAATTGATTACAAAAGTTAAACATGAATATTCAAGATGAAGCAACAGATTTTCTGCAAATATCATAAGCAATGTATAGAGACCAGGCCCCAGTTGTTCAAAAGGTGGATAGCGCTATCCACCGGATAAATCACTATCCAGTGGATAAGTATTAACAAAATCCTTTGAGTTATCCGCTGGATAGCAATTTATCCGGTGGAAAGCGCTATCCACCTTTTGAACAACCGGAGCCAGGATGGAGAATTTGTAGGTTAAGACCAGGACTTCGGCCTTCATGACAAGTTAACCCTTTTAAAATTCTCAAAATCAAAATTAATTTGTAGATGTACATTCTCCTTAGTGGTGTCAATGCAGTTCACATAGTCATATAACTACAGTGAATTTGTATTCAATTTCCACAGACAACTCATGTTAAAGGTGATCAGGTTCTCAATTTGCATAATCTATGTACTTGTTCGTACACTGATATTGTGAGGAGATTTGAGATACTGATCACCATTCCAATAATAAATGTGAAGCAGTAATGTTGATGTTCCATGTCATTTAATCTTATATCAAAGTTCCTTAGTGACCTTAGCGAGAATATCAATAATCATCAATTTACAGCATGTACTAAGACAATAGTTTCCAGTGTTTGAGTACTAATTTTTAAATTGAAAAAATACCCTCTTATGATCTGCCTGTCAGTTGTTTAGCTACTTAAAATCTTTTTTTTTTTTTTTGCAAAAGGTAGATTAAAGAATAACAGGTAACTCCTGCTGTCTTGATTAAATTTCCTTTTTGAAGCTTGTGAGTGCTATCTCCCAAAATTAACCTGTTCCCTTTACATACTGCTGTAGCTGTTGTTCTATATACTGTGTATCAAATAATTGCTAATCCAATTCACTATTCGTTTGAATGGTTGAGATTGCAGGAGTTAATACTATATTTTGGGTACAGGTCATGAGAATTACGAATTTGATTACAAAAGTTAAACATGAATATTCAAGATGAAGCAACATATTCTTTGCAAATATCATAAGCAATGTATAGAGACCAGGATGGAGAATTCGTAGGTTAAGACCAGGACTTAGGCCTTCGTGACAAGTTAACCCCTTTAAAAATCTCAAAATCAAATTTAATTTGTAGATGTACATTCTCCTTACTGGTGTCAATACAGTTCACATAGTCATATAACTACAGTGAATTTGTATTCAATTTCCACAGACAACTCGTGTTAAAGGTGATCAGGTGCTCAATTTGCATAATCTTTGTACTTGTTCGTACACTGATATTGTGAGGAGATTTGAGATACTGATCACCATTCCAATAATAAATGTGAAGCAGTAATGTTGATGTGTCATGTGTTTATCTATACAGTTGCTACACATTAGCTGGTCACGATTGCTAACAGAAAATTGTTTTTTCCTTACAAAATCAAAATTGTAGACAGAAATTCTCCTTACGAAACCATTTGAATATTATTTCTTATTGACGTATTTTGCAAGGAATGCCGTAAACTCAAGATAGCGTATACAAAGTATATTTCGCTCACTGCTCATATAAAATGATGCTACATTATGCAAATGTTGTATATTTTTGAAATAATTTCCATCTGTGTGATCTGTAGTTTTGATCATACTTGAAAGAGAAATTACATGTTGACACCATGGATACATTTTGTAGATCTATATATCTGTGCTGGAAAGAGTTTTGGCTTCCATCAGATCAGACCAGTTTTCTTGCACCTTTCCATGTCATTTAATCTTATATCAAAGTTCCGTAGTGACCTTAGCGAGAATATCAATAATGATCAATTTACAGCATGTACTAAGACAATAGTTTCCAGTGTTTGAGTACTAATTTTTTATATTCAAAAAATATCCTCTTATGATCTGCCTGTCAGTTGTTTAGCTACTTAAAATCCTTTTTTTTTGGCAAAAGGTAGATTAAAGAATAATTTATGGAGGGTTGTATACTTAACTTAAGGACGTTCGCGCTAATTGTTTATGCGCATCCTTACTGCGCACGCAATTCATGTCGCAACGCCATGCTACGTCATGCACGAGCGCGCGCGCAAGAGAAGAAATCTAAGCACATAAAGGGCTGATAGCCGTTGCGTTAACTTTGCTTAGATTTAACTCGCTTGGATGGTCGGTGACCCCCAATTTTTTTTTCATAGATAATTTTCTTTGCCAATTCTCGACAGATTGTGAAAAAATGAACAAAAAAATCAATGTAGGAAGTTTAATTTTTTTCCATTTTTCTACCCGCGCGCCGTCGAATCCTGCCAACTTGCGGCTGTCAGAGTTTGCAAATGCTGTCGTTTAAAGATGAAATTTACTTCAAGGAACGTCACCAGTTGAATAAATTTACTGAACAGACCTACTCGCATAAAATTTGGGAAAGAAAGTTGCATTTTAGAGATTCATTTGCAATATTTTTAGACTAACAGACATTGGGGTCACATCCCGTAAGGAAGACCAATTTTTAAAAATAAGGGTCGCCTTTCAGATAGCTTATCTCAGAAACGAAGTCGGTGACCCCCTCATTTTTTTGCATTTCTGACACGAGTTACTCATAACCTAGCTGTAGCAAAAGTTTTAGAAAAAAATCAATGTTAGAAGATTTTCGCGCGAACGTCCTTAAGCTTACTTGCCTTTCTTAATCGTTCTTCTTCTTTGAGCATTTCCTGTAATAAGTACCGTATAAAAGATATTCGTCACGAGTATTTATAATAATTAGCTGATCGTGTAATTCTTGCCGCCTCTCGTTGCGTCTATAAACAGAATCATTTTGTCCAACACTTCCAGTAGGTGTCGCCTCTTCTGATCGGTTTCGTTCAGAATTTTAATGGAGGCATTTGATCAAGGCGTTTGAACCAACTCAAACGGTGTGCCTAGGCTGTTCGAAGTCTTTGTAATCGATGCTGTCGTTGTTTCTTCGTTGCTCGATCGCGCTGAATTTCAAGTCGCCGTTCTCGCTCCAGCGGAGTTTCGGTGGTTAATCTTCTCGGGAAAGGATTTCCAGCCACTTGTTGAATCCAGCGTTGTTGTGTTTGCTGTTCTTTCTCATTTGCATCAGAAATTGGTCGTGTTTCACCGAGAGTGAACACTTTTTCACAGACAGCCCGGCCGCCATTCGCCGCCATGGGCCGCGGCCATGAATAAACATGAGCGCGCGCCATTGTCAGCGGTCGTGATTTTTGTTGCCAGGCAACTGCCGGACATCTTCAGTATATATATATATATATATATATATATATACAGAAGCTTATCGCGTAGAATCTGTTATGAGCTTCTGATATATATAAATATATATCTACCTGGATTTTTGAAAAGGTGGTCGCCCCAAGCAAGCGTTTGTCAGCGTTCTTGGCCTTGTTTTTTTGTAGTTCAAAAACTATCTCCAAAAACTAAAGACTGTTGCTAGTCTTTTTTTCTCTCGCTCTCGCTCCCTTTCCCTCTTCTCTCTCTTCCCTGTGATTTTCGGGCTGATCGGGCTCATAAAAACCCTTGTTTGGGCTTGTTGTAGTGAAATTGCTGTTATTTTCGTTGACCACCTTTTCAAAAATTCAGCTATATATATATATATATAAATATATTTTTCGCTCGAATTGGCGCGGCTCAGCTCCCGAGACCCGAGCACCCGAGCGACCTTCGACCGTCAAATTTATTAACCTCGCTACGCTCGGGCCTTCGGCCCTCGCTTCGCGAGGAATAATATAATGTATCATCTTTTTATAACTTAATTTTGCCCTGCTTTTATTAGCTATCTAAAAATGTAAATTTCTCAGTTAAGGATGTAAATAAAGGTTATTTGTTGTTGTTGTTTTGCTCTTACCAGCTGAAGACGATTTTCAAAAACAATTGCCATTGTCTTTGTTATTTTTAGTGGTAACACCATGCGCTTGGCGCCTCGGGTTCGAATAATAAAAACGTTTGGTTTTGCTGGCGCTATTTATGAATCGAACGCAGCCGTCGCAGCGTTCTGCAAGCTTTGTCCGCAAAATATATGGGTAGAAACGACCAGAAAAGACACAGAACTGAAATGTGAGTAATTTACGTTTAGTTCAGATAAATTTAACTTTATTTAGTCGAAATGCACTTTTCCTATAGCCCATGCGAAAATAGGCCTGCTCTGCGGGCCTGATTGTATATATAAAACAGGGGCGGATCCAGGATTTTTCTTAGGAGGGGGTGCACCTCTAAGGAATGACGTAACTGAAGGGTGACGTAAACAAATTTTAAAAGCGAACAACGCAGACTAGGTCATCTCAGGGGGGGGGGGGGTGCGCACCCCCTGCACCCTCCCCCTAGATCCGCCCCTGTAAAACACAGCATGGACCACGGGCATGCGCGTATAGGTCGAGTCAAACCCAACGGTTCACATTTGGAAAATCGATTTCGGATCATGCTAAGCAGGTGCTTCCGAAAGAACGATAGACCAACTGATGGGAATCTTGAACTTGAACTTAAACTTCAAAGGATGCCAAAGAATTGAAAACATTCAACTGGCTCATTTTCAATTTAACGATAATTTAGAGGCAAAAAGCACACAATAAGACTGTACTTCTTACTTTAAAACCTCAGTTGAAGCTTGTATTCAGTGAAGAATGCTCGAATTCAAAATCTAGTAACACCTTAAGTACAGCACTGAATATATACGGACGGTGCCGGAGACTCGCTGCGTTCACTGTACACTGCGAACACGCCGTAACACTTACTCACCTTATGCAAAACGGAATGGACATGTACTATTAAAGCATAACAAAGAAATCACGGCGTTAGTTTCCTTCGTTCATAGGGATAAAAAGGTTCTACTGAGCAAAACAGAACAGGTAGTTTGTGGATAAACTGTAGGATTACAAGATTGACCGGCTGAGTGGATGACAATTCATCCCTGAATTTGACTTCGTGCCGGTGGTGAAGAAATCAAAATTGTTATTATGGTTGAACTTTGAGTATTTTAGCCGTTAATTTGTCTTTTTAGTTTATAATTCTCTGTTTTCATCGCTTTTGTAGATATTTACCACCGTCCATTTGAGGCTTGAGATGTCCGTTATAGAGGGTTTAGCTACAGTACGGTGGAGCCAGACTTGGGGGGGGGGGGGGGGGGGGGGGGGGGGGGGGGGGGGAGTTCTGAATGAAAAACAGTTTTCGCTCTTCAGGCTTTACCGAGGCTTTTTTTCTTTATTTATTGGCAAAATAAGGGGAAGGAAGAAGGACAGCCCTCCTGAATTTCTCACTTAGTTCTACCAATGTAATATAATGAATGACTGTAGTAACCAAATTCAGGTGCTCTTTTTTAAAAGAGGAATGTTCCGAGAGCCGGAGAGACTTACACTGCAGGAACAATAGCCTACATGTTAGGCAGGATCGAACACCATTAGTTATCATTGTGGTTGACTTGAGAAGGAAGGAACCAATCATCAACTGTTTTCTTTAGTTATTAATCTCATGAACGTGGGAACTCCAAGACGCCATTACAACATGCATGCGACCCAACTCGTCCAACTCTCTGTCTGTGGGTTCAGTTAATAATAACGGTGATAATTTAATCAAGATGTGCCTGAAACGGTGATCTTTAGCAAGTGCACTTATTTTTACTACAAAGCGTGCTTTATTTTGAAAAAAATAAAAGTCAGAGAGGTATTATATCTTGAGGTCAAAGGTACAAACCTTCGACTCAAATTTCCCATGAGTCTTAGTTTTTATCCATTCTTTGAGTACGATAAGCTCTGTTTATACATGTACTGATTTCCTTCATGTATCACGGGTCCAAACAGACATTTTTTGCGCCACGTATTTTCAAATATGCTCCCCTCCTTTGAGAAGAAGCCGTTTCTAAAGCGCGATTCTCAAAATTGGTGGGATTTGAGCAAGACCGTTCCTTCTGCCTCAGAAACTGAAACTTTATTAAGCGAACGTGACCGTAGCAAGAACCTCCAAACACGACGGCAGTCGCGCGCTATAGTTCGCTATGACAGCCTTCCAACTATCATCGAACCGCCAGATACTGCGCGTCTTTCAGGGACGACTAGCGTTGCTTTAAGCGAAGAGTGTAACCAGTCGTTAGGATCAAGAAATGAAAAAATTCGGTTGTGTATCAAACGCTGGAAGAAAATAAGTGTCAGCAAATCAGATACGTCGACGACAAGTTTTCACAATCATTTCGAGGTAAGTTCAGTTAGTGGTCGGTTTTTAAGACTGATATATTTTTCCAATTGTCATAAGCACAACGAATCGTTAATTCGCATTGGCAGCTGTTCTGAAGGCCTTGGTCATCTTAAAAATTCGTAATAAATTAGATAAAAAACTATAGAGTTTCCATAAGTAAAATGTCGTCTTAAACTTTCGTAACATCTGAAAATTTAACTCCTTTTGTTTTCGGAAGGATAAAAACTGTCACCGTTTGGGTCAGGTAGACCGATTTTCGGAAAGGAGAAAACAGGTAGTAAATTCGGGGGATATGATTCCTTTCTGCCGCTGAAATATTCAGCTAAAAGAATTGAAAAGCTCAAACTATATTAGCTTTCACAAAGTTTCCTTTAAATGCACTAAAATGATAAAGAAATGCAGTACAACGCCGTCACAAGCGTTTTCCTGACATTCCTAGCTCGTTGGGTGCCCCTAAGTTGGTCAAAAGTGAAAACTCGCTGTCGATCATTTAAATTATGAACACTGACCACACAAAAGTCACGCTTTTATCAACCGTTTGAATTAGAACCACAAAAGATGAAATCAAAGTTTGACCACAAACCTTATATAAATTAACTTAAATTGGCTTTTCCGGATCATCTGTTTCATAAACCTCTCTTTCCTAGTCAGCTTTCGGGAGGCTTCGTGCATATTCTATATACCGAAGTATGTTGATTTTTGAGATAATGATTGTTTTATATTTAGCAACGTGTGATATCATTCGGCAAAGCTTGTCATTTCATAGTCTGTCATCATTCGTTGAAAATGTTTTAAGAGTTAAAACTCGGTTTGTATTGGCCAGGTTCAGTTCTTACACTGGATTTGTCGTAGTAATTACACTATAAAGTACGTTGGTTTATACAAGAGAATAAGTTGCGTAAGAGGTTTTCAATACGCTTAACTGGCAAGCAATACTTATAATAACAGTGCTATCGATCTGGTTTCATACGCAAAATAGAAACTTAATTCCTTGTCATGACAATAGGACGACGTTTGCTACAATAACACGATATCGCACGACATAATTATTTCAGTGTAAAAATACTAAAAACCCATTGGTACATCGTGCAGGTGGTCTTGTAAATGTTTTTTTTTTGTTCCTGTATCTCACTTCCTTTCTCTTTCCGGCACTTAATAAGCCCTTGCATTACCGGCACGCAACGTCTAAAAATGTCACGCTATATGCATTAACGGCACGCAACGTTTAAAAATGTCACGCTATATTGTGCTTTGATACGTTTTACTCTTACTGTATTTGCAAAGACCACCATAACGAAATAGAAGCATCGGATCCTGTTATAAAAAATCAAATCAGCTATAATATACAGTGAAGCCTGCATTAAGCGGACATCCTCGGGACCCTCGCTAGTGTCCGCTTAATCATGGAGGGTCCGATGAATACAGGTCCGTTTTACAGTAAATATGGGAAGAAAATTTAGGGACCCAAGCAGCTAGTGTCCGTTTAATTAAGGGCGTCGGCTTATTACGGGGTCCGCTTAAAACAGGTTTAATTAATCGATTTGATAAAAAAGCTAGGCTGATTCACTGTCCGGAAACGACTATATTTGTTAATCCAACATTTCGAAAGGCACAGCCTTCGAGCCTTTCTTCTTCAGCGTCTTACAGATATACGAGTTCTTATCTGTAAGACCTTGAAGAAGAAAGGCTGTGCCTTTCGAAATATTGGATTCACAAATATAGTCGTTTCCGTACCGTGAATCAGCCCCGCTTTTTATCAAATCGATTTACGCTAATATCAGCCTGCCGATAAGGAGGTGATCGTTTCCGGTTACCCCAAATACTGCTTTATTTCATGACATGGCGTAATGTTTGCAGTTATTTACGTCGAAGAAGTCATCAGTTCGAAAACTAGCTTGAAAAAATATGTACATATGATGATGGTGGTGTTTTTCGTCTGCTGTGCTGCAGTGCAGCACGGCTGGATGCATGACACGATAAACATATGGTGCCCAGGTTTTATAAATACAATAAAATGTATGTAGAAAAAAATCAACGGCATGCGATGGTAATAAGGAATGAAAACATGGCATTTTAAGTCACCGGGATGTATACATTCCGAACTACCGCGGCCGGGGAGGGGAGGACGCCCATATAAAAATGACGGGGATGATTGTCGTAACTTTTAGGAGGAGAAATATGTAAGATTGGTACGCTTTGGGTACTATAATCTAAAATGACCACAGTTAGAATTTTCGCGGTACCTTTTTAGGGTATTGATCCTAAAGGGTATGCCATGTGTATAGTTATAGAATAGTCCTTTTTACAGTTGTGTGCTTGGTGACCTTGCCTTTGAGTGGAAGCGAGGTGACCTTGCTTTGATGCAAACCTTTCTGCCTTTCATATGTTAATAATGCTTTTCTCATGCTAACTAGCTAAATTTACATCTTAAAAGCTCCAAGGTCTGTATCAAAGCAAGGTCACCTCCAGCCTCGCTTCCACTCAAAGGCAAGGTCACCAAGCACAACTGTAAAAAGGACTATTGGTACGCCATGCCCACAAAACGAGATTTTGGCACCTTTTAGGATTTTTTTTGAAAACTTTCATGTATCACCCATCATTTTTATATAAGATTCCAACCGCGTCCATATCTAAACCAGTTAGGCTCTCTCCTCCTCTTTTTCGTGTAATTAAGAAACATTGTTTATTTTGGCCCACCTCCTTATCAATACAAGCCTCCATTTTGGATCCACCTGTGTTGAGCTCGGGTGGAACAATAACTGACAACAAGAGAAAATGAAATCATTTTCTCTTGCTGACGAGGATATACAATGTGGGTTTTTTTTGTTATGGTTGCATTTTCCTTCACAGCCCTTGGAGAGCTTTAGACGATTAGCAAGAATAGTCAGGATTGTCATACGAATAGGACATGCTCTCAAAAGGTACGAACAACCTCACTGTTGTGTATGTAGCTGGCGTTCCCAAAAGTGCCAGAAAACAAAATTCAAGAATAATTCCAAATTTCATTTTGTAAATTATCGTAGAACAAATGGTACCATGCAAAAGTACTGCTGAAGAGGTTTCATTTGAATGGTCACACTATAGGATTTCATCAAAAGACTCAAAAGTTAAAACAAAATCGCCATAATTGACTCTGGGAGTGAAAGGCCGAAAGAGTTAAGATTTTCTCTGCTTCCAGTCCTGAGAGTACAAACATGAAGCAGTACGGAGTACAGTTTTGACAAGTTTTGTATGGAATTAGATGGCAAAATAAATAATCCTCGTAATGTCTACTGATATATTTATCAAGGCAAAGTATTTACCTATTAAAATTTTAGAAATTTAGCTGTTACAAGATTTGTCGATAAATCTTTGTCAAAAGTGTTAAGTCCGCAAGAAAATTTTCAAATTTGCCAAAAAATGTATCGAAAACTTTGAACGTCATTATACGCGTTTCTCGGCATAGACGTTTTCTCAATTCAATTGGATCATTAAAATTTTTAACCAGGTAACATAGGCCGATTGACAGTTCAGAAACCAGATTGGATGGAAATTATTCGAGAATAATTCCTTATAAATCTTTTTACTGTAGCTAATTTGATTATATTGATTAATCCTCTCACTCATAAGTCTAAGAGCGTCCAGACATCACAAAACCTTTTTTTTTTTTTCAGTTTTAGTTACATTTCGCTAAGAAGCTTTGTTTTGCAAAGCAAAATATTGGACACTATTATAGTTTACTTTTATTTTATTTGCTTTTTCTTTGTTTTTGATTTTTTTTTTTTTGCCATAAGGATCAGTTTGCCGTTAAGTTTGTTTCAT
This sequence comes from Dendrophyllia cribrosa, assembly GCA_024195265.1. Lineage (NCBI taxonomy): Eukaryota > Metazoa > Cnidaria > Anthozoa > Scleractinia > Dendrophylliidae > Dendrophyllia > Dendrophyllia cribrosa. Next base: position 5,563,531 of record JAJLRJ010000005.1, read on the forward strand.
AAGTTGTATTTATACTGATCTGGCTCTGAAGACCCAGATCCGGCCATTCTCAACGGTTTATTGCAGTGTGATCGTGCATTCTATGTGGTGTTTATATAAAAAACATTTTGCAAAGTATTCATTTTTACCGGTTTCTGAAATCAAGAATTATTGTGATTCTCATGCAAAGGGTGAACATCGTTTGACGGCATTGATTTTAGAGTGGGTCTCATTTTCTTCTCAGTAATCCCAAAGCCGTGTTCCAGCAGGATGGAATCTGTAAGTCGTTTCTTGAGATCATGGAAGGATACATGACAACAAGAGAGAAACACCTGACCGATACCAATCACAACAAACCAGGCTTCTCAACTGCCGCGCCCATGTTTGATCCAAAACAGTTCAAGGCCAATAAAGAGGTAAACGCAAATGCAAGCTCCTTGCTGGAAACACGCAAGGGAAAATTAGCCCGGGGGGACGCCCATATAAAAATGACAGGGGTGCTCGTTGGAAATTTTCCTAAAACACCCTAAAAAGTACCAGAATTTTGTTTGATGGGCGTGGCTCACATGGATTTATCCCTAAGAGGTACTAATTCCAAAACAACATAAGTCATTTTTTTTGTCGGTTCAATACCCTAAAAGGTACCGCCATAATTCTTACGGTGGTCATTTTAGTTTTTAGTACCCTAAGCGTTAAAAATCTACCAAAATTCCCCGCCTTTCAAGGTACGACGAGCATCCCGTTATTTTTAAACGGGAGTTCCCCCTCTCCATGACTGAATATCCGGATTTCCGAGCAACTAAATTGGATAAAAAGAAGCAGAGCAAAACAGAACAAGTAGTTTGGAGATAAAGTACAGGATTACAAGGATGGAAGTGGATTACAGTTCATCAAATTTGATCTCTTGACAGGCGGTCAAGAAATTAAATTGCAATTCTGGTGGAATTTTCAAGGGATTTTGCGGCCGTTATTTTGTCTCTTTAGTTCATATTTCTTTGCGATCATCACATGTGGCGATTTTTCTTCATATTTCAAGATAATAAAGCAAGCTTAAAGCAGGCTCCTGGTCATAATTCGCATGAAAACACGATATATTAGCCGGGACAGTGCCGTCCCGCAATAAAGCTGGTAAAAACTGACCAATTTAATATACGACATCCGGGAGGCAGTGATTTTCCAACAGTTCAAAGGGTTAAAATAACTTCTTAAGGGGAGTTAAATCAATTTCTCCCACTAGGGTTACTTTTTGTAGTTATTTCAACTCCAAAACGAGTTATTTTAGCTTCGCATTTGCCGTTTATTTTTTAATTAAAACATCCCCCAAATGGATTATTTTGAACAGTGGAATTTCTAACTCTGTTGGGTTAAAATAACTCTTTCAATTTGACCAATCAAAACACGCGCCATGAACCAATTAAAACTCGAAGACAAGCCTCTCACTCAACAGCGGAGTTTGCCTTTATTGACAGGTCAAGATAACCAAGGAAGTAAAACAGCTTCTGAGCTCACGACCAGAGGAGAGAACAAGTAATCACCTTCAAACTGTGAGTAGATTAAGGACACTTGCAACTTCTCTTTGCAGTCTGTGAGGCAAAAGCGCATTACTGTGCATCCAATTTCAGCTAATTAAAAGCCGCACTAGAGGTAATCCTTACCTCGGGAAGTTTCTAAGGGTCTATGTAATCAAGTTATTTTCAGCAAAATAATTTGTACCCTACAGTGCAGACGTTTTTGGGTTGGCGAGTGATAAAATTTCAAAATCTGTCAGTTTTAGTGAAAGTAAATTTTTTTCTCGGGCTTGCGCCCTCGTTACTTGCATCTCACGGTTTCGCCGCTCACCGCTTGTAGATCCCGCGCGCACTCGACTTATTAAAAGAAAAATAAGAGACTGTTCGCACTAAAACCTTCTCTGTAAAGTTTAGAGCGGATTGTAGCGATAAAAAGGAAATCCTTGCGGCGTAAAAAGGTTGGTGTTTATGGGAAATCCTTTGAATGACTGAATTTTATTTTGTCTTGATTTAGGTACTATACGCACTTCAAACCCTGGAAGCTTTCTCTGAACTTCCTCTTCACATGCAACAGGATGTGTGCAAAGTTGCATGGCTGCAAAGGTATAAACCTGTGACGTTCTATTTTCCTTTCGTTTTGTTAACCGCCGACTTAAAAAAAATTGGTTTCTGTCTCACAATGTTCGTTCGTGCTCTGAAGGGGTGTTTAGGTTAACACCTTTCACTCCCAGAGTCAATAATGAAGACATGTAGTGTAGTTCTAACTTTAGAGTCTGTCGACGAAATCCTATGGTGTGACCGTTCATATCAAATCTCTTCGGTAGTACTTTTGCATGGTATCATTTGTTTTTCAATATTTTACAAAATGAAATTTGGGATTTTTCTTGAATTTTAATCTTTGACACTCTCAGGCCACGATAAAGGGTTGAACCTCAATTAGGAACCGTTTCGGAGTCTTGAATTTTAAAAACTTGCAATTCGATCTTGGGGGAGTCTCTCAAGTCTTATAAGAATAAAAATTAATTTTGACGTCACCTAGAATAGTTTATGCTAAGGCTAAAAGCACGAAGCTTTTTTGTTTAAGGTTCGGAGTGTTTGGTGTTTCGGCGTTGGCGAGTCTCGGATTTTCCTGTGTTCAACACACCTATGGTCAGCTCATCCTCTGTTCTCTTCGCTTTTTTTTTCAGCCTTCCTCCTAATAAAATTATCATCAAACAAGATCACGTAGCAGATAACTTTTATTTCATTATTAATGGATCGGGTAAGTCAAGTCGACCTTTCTGAACTTTTGGAAAGCATTACCTCGAGATATGGAAAGATTATAACGAACCATCATTTGGTCTGTGACCACAGGCTTACCATGCTCTGTTTGTGTGGTGTGCTGTGCTGTAATGGCCGTATGGGTTTATAAAACAAGCCTCACTTAAGGCGAAATTTAGGGAAAGATAACTCTTTGTGAGGGTCGAACCAAGCCACAAATCACCGAAATAAACACAGCAAAACAAAGGTTAACAACATCACAATGATTGTGAGAGTTTTTATTTCATTTTTAACAGTTCGAAGAGCCCTAAATTTCGCCTTTGGTTAGTCCGAAGTGTCCCCTGTGGTTTCTCTCGCTGACACCCAAGGGGGGGTAGGGTGAGAAAGCGGCTGACACTTCAGACTAGCTTTTAGTGAGTCTAGTTTGATAAACCGATCGCAGCCATTACAGGTGCACACCACACCACACAAACAGAGGATGTAAGCTTGTGCTGTGACCAATGATCGAACTGTTGCTAGTTCCTGGTGCACATTTCTTAGTGGGTAGTCAAACACACTTACATTTGTTCATTTTGGAGCACAATAACATTTAAGTGATGTTCTTTTACTCTTATGTACCTTTTTATTTTTGGTATTTTAGTAACCGTACTTTCAGAAAACGACCCAACTATGGACACTCCATTCACATCATTAGCAACGCTTAAGAAAGGAACAAGTTTTGGGGTGAGTAAGCAATATGTCGCATACATGCATACGCGTGCTATGTAGGTTAACTAGGGGTACAACAACCCAAGACAAGACTACGAATGCTGTCTAATTCTCTTAAAGGACAATCTGGCGAGCTACCACATGGAGACGGCAGACCGACAAGCGACACGTTTCACGCCTGATTTTATAATTTATGCTGTTTTATGAAACAGGCATACGCTCTCATGAAATCTTTATACTTGCACATGAACCGAAAAATAGAGCTCGTACTTGCTGTTGCGTGATTTTGTGATTTAGTCTCACTTCTCAAGACTCTCTTAAGTTTTTCGGGGAAATGCAATGCAGTGGCAAGGAGACGACATTTGCACTAACGTGTTTCGTCTGGCTTAGATCGAAACTAGCTCGTGAGGTAGTTTCAAACATGCTCAAAATAACTCAACATGTTTCAATCATGATTCGCGCAATGCGCGGCCTAATGTGAACACTTTTTATAGTGAATCATGTTTCATTCGTGATCAGTCTAATGATGTTTCGCGCTATTGTGAACACAGCATACTGAGTTAGGTATTTTTCTCAGGAAACTGCTATCCTAAACAACTGCCGCAGGACAGCAACTGTAGTCAGCAACGATCCTGTGCAGCTACTGGTCATTGAAAAGGAGGTATGGCTAATTAGACGTACGCGTCGAACTAACGCTTACCAAAACAATTTTCCTTGTTACCTTACTTTCGTGCCAAGTTAAACTCAGCGTTCCGCCATCCCCCAGACTTGCACGACCAGAGGATGGTTTTCGTTGGGCCTCTGTCCCTCGACCACTGCAGGTTGAACAGAGATCTTTAAAATCATGAGACAAAAGGCATTTATATTTATCCACTACGACATAGTGAAAGCAAAAGGTAAAACGTACTAACTGACTAAACATAAAACTCTTCTTAAAAACGGTCTCTTTTCTATAGGACTATCAGAGGATTTTTATGGGTCAAACGAAAACGGGCGAAGAACCAGCACATTTAAAATTTTGCAGGTAAGTATTTTTCTTTAAGTTCTAAGTCTTAGAAGCAATGATTGCATTTCTATACACAACGTTCCCATCTTTGTCTTAAGGCTAAGAGGACAAGCAATGAATGGAAATGGCATGGAAACTGAACTCCAGAAGTGAATTGAAATAAACTGGATAAGAGTTCAGAAAAATCATTTCTTATAGGGACAGTTTCTCAGTTGGCATGATATATCGTGTTTACGTACTAGACTGATATGGCCAGGCGCTTGCTTTTAGCTTGTTTTATTATCTTCAAATGGGAAGAACATATCGCCAAAAGTAATGAAAGCAAAGAAATGTTAACTAAAGACACAAAATAACGGCTGGAAAAGTCAAAATTCCTCCAGAAGGGCAACTTTGATTTCTTATCCGCCTGTCGCGAAATCAAATTTGCTGAACTGTTATCCACTTCCATCCTTGGAATCCTACACTTTATCTCCAAACTACTGCTTCTGTTTTGCTCTATGGAATATTTTTATCCGTAAGTTGTATATTTGGTGGCATTTGGCGATAAACCATGAAAAAAAAATGCGAAATTTTGTCCTCTCAGCGGGCAATGTACCGTAAGATTCGTGCCTTGTCAGGCGTAGACACACAAAAACTTCGTCTCGTTAATCCGGCCCTTCAAACTGAGTACTAGCGACTTCAACCGTTGACCGTTGAATAAACGTTGAATATTATAGAGCTTCGTGAACTATCTCGAAAATGTATCTCTAATGAGTTTCATTATTTTCGCAGGAGTTTGGATTTTCTCGCCGATTGGCCAGTTGATCTTCTACTTGCACATCCTGAAAACTGCCTCTTTCATTACTTCAGGTAAGCTGCACGAATGGTCTTCTCACTAAAGACGTTTGTTTGTATTGCTTCTTCTCTTTTATAAAGGCGTTATTTGAATTGTTTACTTTTAAACACAGAAGGGGAACAGTGATCGTTAAAGACAGCAATAAGTCCGACTGGCTCTACATAATAGTCTCGGTAAGTAAATAAGTCAGTTTTCCAGGGTTTTTTTCTGCAACTAATCAGATTGAAGGTGCCGCATCAGTTGGCCAATCAGGTGCTACACCATAAGCAATCGTGAATTGGGAAGCACAACTTTTCCCGTGTTTGGACCAGTTGTTGATTTGTATTTGAGTTTGATTGGTTCATTCGGGTATGTTTTGACTGGCATAAAACAATGCCTTGGGTTTGGATTGGAAAACATTGGAAAACCATTGGGAAATGTTCTGTTTGAAAGTTTGGCATGAGACTCACGCCAATAATCTACCAGCAACTGAGCTATTTTATTTTATGTTTTTTTTATGTCTTTATGTGTATTTTTCTTTTTGAGTATGATTACTTTTGCCAGTAAACTTCTTAAGGAGGCTCGACTCAGATTTTTTGCCGTGGGGTATATGTTTTAAAATCAAAATTTCGCAGGGAAGACACACTTCGATTGCTTTCATACTTCACCATAGTTTTATGTGTCACTGGCGGTTTCCAAGCGACAGCGGTTACCAGAACAACGCCAGCTTATTGCCCTTTGTTTTCACAATGTCGTTTTTCTCAAAATCTAGTCAGACACTTCATAATAAAACTTTCAAATTTTGTAGTACTCGCGTATCACCAGCTGCAGACGAAGTTTCAAGAAAATTTATAAGACGGTTTTCGAATATATTAAAATCATTTTTAGGGCATGTTAGGCAATAATAAAGCAAACAGTAACAAAGCAAATAATTTGCATAAAGCAAAATATTTCCAAAATGTCCTTACATATTATTTTAAAACAGCCAGCCGTTAAAATAATGATTGTAAAGTAAAGAACAATTCTTTCTTTCCTTTGTAGGGAGTCTGTCAGGTTCTTTTGAGACTTGAAATAACCAAACCCAGATTATCTGGCAAAGTAAAAAACAGAGAGGAGAGGTCGACAGCTGACAAGCTGGCTGATTTGACGGAGAACCGTCACCGGAAAAGCACTTATTCGGCTTCCAGATCCGAACGCGCGCCAGCAAGGAGGAACACACAACGCGAGTTATCTGGTGATGTTATATTTTACGATATCAATGTTCATCCAAAGCGAGTTGAGAGCCTGCAACCTCATCCCCAGGGTCTTCTCGGTTTTCAATATGACGGCTGTTTTAACCAAGACGCCCCTGGGAACGAGGTTGGGGAGCCTGGAAACTTCAGAAATACGACTGAAATGCCACAACGTATCCTTGAAAGCGCCACCTCCGTGCACAATGTTTTGGTTTTATGTGCATACACTCATGCAGAAGCATCTAAACAATCGTTTCGCGGGGGGGAATATCTATTGGGAAGTCCGAGTTAGTCGCTTTAAAAGTTCGTAATTAATTCGACTGAAACTTAGAGTTTTCTGTGAGTTAACTATCGCCTCAAACTTCCGTAACATGGGAAATGTAACTCCTTTTGTTTACGGAGGGTTCAAAAATGTCGTTTTGGGCACGAAATAAGATCAGAGTGGATTTTCGGAAAGGAGAAAGCAGCGGGTAAATTCGGCGGAGATTACTTTCTCTAAAATTTTCTGCCGCTGAAATAGTCAACTAAAAGAACTAAAACGATCAAACTGTAATATATATAGAAAGGCCAGGCCTAACAGCGTCGCACTTTGAACAAGCTTAACTAAGGTGAAACTTAACTAAGGTGAAAGGTTGGAAGCACAAGAATTAAGATTGACGAACGGGCTATTTTCAATTTTAGCAATTCTCAACCCGACCGTCTGCACAGTACATTTAGACCGTACAAAAGTTCACAAAAACAACTTTTCTCTGTCTAGAATAACTAGTACGACTACTTTCCGAATAAAATACAGTTTTTGTTTGTCAAAAATTGCCAGAGAAACTGATTTGGAAATCAAAATTGCAAAAATACACAAACATATTTGCATAAGGCGACGCGAGTGAAGACAGAAAACCTAAGTCTTGTTTTGTTTACATAAAATCGCTTTTTAATCAATGTAATGAATGAACAAAGACATAAAAACGGGCAACACAACCTTCTTTCGAAAAATTTTATTCAAATCTCCATTAATTTATGTTTAAAAGCAGAACACGTACCATTTATAGCGCATCAAGGCAGAGCTGTCCTCGTTGAAATTCAAGATAACAACACGACTTAATTTGAACGTTTCATAAACATGTCTCCAAAACTAAGAGAACACACAGGAAAAGTCAATCAAAAATTGATATCAACATAAATTCCCATCGAAAAATGTGATTTATTTTACCTTTAAAGCACTGGACCGCTTGGAAATTCGTTAAAACTCCGCTTCTTCGGTTCTGAAATCCGTAATAAAAACAAGGCATCTCCCCGCATTGCTCCTGCATTGATAATATGAAGTTCCTCGAAGCAAGATTTTATCCTTGAAAGCTCTTTTTTTTTCCACTAAAGCGGTTTCTGAGTATCCCTCAATTAGTATCCCTGTCTTGAGTATAGCAAACCGCAGGGAAATAACGACTTTACTTCTCCGCCTAACACTAAGAAAGATCCAACTTTTTTAAAACTTTAAAAAGTGTTTACCGAGCTGACGGCTGTGTAGCCGCGCGTGTGGCGTTATACGCGCATGTTTTGCGACGTCATACGCACCCGCGAGCTAGCTAGTCCTGCGCGACGGCGGAGGACGGGCACACGCGCGCCCGCGAAACATTCCGCTAGCCATGACCATGAAAAATGACGGGCATAGGTTCTATGAGTATGGGGCTGCGCAGCAGGGCCTTCGGCCCGGCGAGTGCTCCGCTATTAGCTTTCACAGTGATACGGATAAAAAGTGCACCCCCATTCCAAGCGTTTTCGATTCCTAAACATTTCTTGTTGGTTCTCCCTGATAAACTGTGGCTGAAAACCTGAACGGTCATTTCCATCGTCTATTCAAAGGGGACAGACTTCAAATAAATGTGGCTTCTAAACATATCTGAATTTCGTAACTGTAGGGTGCCTAAAATGTGTGCAATTCCACAATTGGTTTCGGCTCCATCAAATCCTATTGTCGATTATAAGTAATATAGTTGTCTAATTTGGTTCACTGGGTCAGAGGAGTCCTTAGTGCTTTAAATGCATTGTCAAGAAGGTAAAAATGAAAATTGAATTTGATGCATAAAATTATAATTATCGAGTAAGATTGGATATTGCTGAGGTCCATGCGCGGAAAAAGTGCGTTAGCCAAATCACCAGTGACTGGGGTTTTTCCTAATTTCTTGAAAAAGTAAAACGTTTTTTCTCTTATTAGTTAAATAGCGTTTCTTTAGTTTTTATTCTAATCAATTGAAAATGAGTTTAAAAAAATAAGCTGAGACATTCATAAATGAGACATTCATGAATTAGACATAAATGTTTTCTCTAAGCCATCTGATGAAGAAAGTTTTTTATTTATCAACAGCTTTTTCTAGTTCCCAGGCTAATCGTGAGAGGCGCACCAAGTCCCTTCCTCCTGTGGTACGTTGCATTACATTTGTGGTCCAATTATAATTTCTTGTTGTGACCTAGTAAGAGAAATCAACAGCGGCATCCCCACAAACGGACACTGAATCTTGAACCAGAAATCATGAGAACACTGCATTTGAATCTTACATATTAAAGAGGACACCTCACTTATATAACGGTACACCACGTCGTGTTCCAAGCTCACACTGATCTGATAAACACTACATTTGTTACTTCCAGTAAAAGAAGTTCCCGTAAGGACATACTGTCAACAGTTGTCGAACACGATTTTGGAACTTATTGAATTGCTTTAATTTCCATTCCTCTGGCCAACTCTCAGTATTCGTTGGTTAGCAAAAGCGGTCCCGTATTTCATTTATTTCAGGATGGATCCCTGTCCCGCGGGTCACGTTAACTCAATTTGTAAACTTTAGTAAGGTTAGTAAGACGTGTTTACAACCCAACAAAAACACTACCTTTATATTCTCCAATTATTGGACAGCCTCGTAGGGGGCACTTCAGTATTCATGGTCCTAGCCCCACACAAACACGTAAAGGTACGCCTAGCACAAGGGCACACCGAGTTGTATTTACAGGTACAGTGAACCCCCTCTAGGCTCGACACCCTTAGGACCAGCTATAGCTTTCAGCCTTAGAGAGGTGGCCGCCTTATAGAGGATTTGGTCATAGACAAACAAGTGAAATTCGGCCGGGACCAACCAACAACTGATGTTCACCTTACACAGGTTTCCGTTTTGAGAGAGTTGACTGTAAATGTTTTTGTTTAAATCACAGTTCCCCATAACTGGACCGCCACCCATCTTCCATCAGCACCAGAAAAGGCAAACGGCTTTTGTACAGTTGGGATTGCTCCACCCGAGAAACGTTTTTGTGAGTATTATCCGTTTAAGTGGATGAACTGGGACGTGAATTTACTTGCTTGCCATTTATTTGGAGAGAGTAGATTGTGCGATTAGCCCTTGAACTCCCAAGAGTGCCAAAAATCAAAATTCAAGAAACATCCCAAATTTCATTTTGTAAAATATTGAAAAACAAATGGTACCATGCAAAAGTACTGCTGAAGAGGTTTCATTTGAATGGTCACACCATAGGATTTCATCCACAGACTCAAAAGTTAGAACAAATGGTATCATATCATGCAAAAGTACTGCTGAAGAAGAGGTTTCATTTGAATGGTCACACCATAGGATTTCGTCCACAGACTCAAAAGTTAGAACAAATGGTACCATGCAAAAGTATTGCCTAGAGGTTTGATTAGAATGGTCACACCATAGGATATCATCAACAGACTCAAAAGTTAGAACTACATTACATGTCTCCACAACTGACGCTCAGAGTTAAATGGTTAACTCGGAAGTAAGAGAGAGATCTTATTTTTGCGTTGGCTGATAGACCTGCCTGGTACCACCTTTACCCTCGGCCGTACAAGGGGGCGGGGGGGGGGGGGGGGGTGCCTCCAGCCCACCCCCCCAAAGGTTTTTCTCCGATTTTTTTCAAGAGCGTTTATTGTTAGCTCATGCCGTCTTTAGTACCCTGTTCGTTTGTCCTTGAGACAAGTTTGTTGACAATCGGTTGCTATAGTAACGGGGTATGACGTCATAAGTAGCATGTGGTCAAGCCGTTTTTGAATGAAAATGCGTGTTTTTCACTTTTTTCGGTCAAAAAAACTTATAAAACGCTACTAAAAGCGGCAAAATATTTACAACTCTAGCAAAATATATTTGCAATTTTTGCGTTTTCCCGAAGATTTTGAACCATCTAGTATGGCGGCCATTTTGGATGACATCATGGACCCCAGCAGTGCCATAACCCACCATAATATTTACCTTATCTTGTAGATTACATGACAGGCTATCTATTAGACGTAAAATATTTCCGAAATATTGTAAAATCGCAAAACCCAGGGCAGGGGTTGCAACCCCCCCTTGTACCACGGTGGAGGTATAAGTTTGTGTGTACGTCCGAGGGTTAAGTCTAAATTGTGATGCCCGCCCATTGTTCTATCTAAACTAAGGGCCTCCAATTCTCCTTTGAGATGAAAACGGTGCCAAAATATCACTTAAACTGTCAAATCGTGTCTTAACCTTATTATATCAGTCATATGACTAAAGACATTAACATTTATAAGTACCTTTAAACATTATTTCTTTTTTTTTTTTGTTTACAAGGGTTTATCTACACTTCTCAATTTCGAGGAAGATTTTCGTTTTCTTCAGCCAGCTAGCGTAAGCCTGGTAAGTAAAACCTCGTGTTTTCGGCTGCTTAACACGTATATATAGAAGAAGGTACCTATTAAAAAGAGCTCCTTGACGACAATGTTTTCCTGTTTTAGGTCAGCCGAGGAGCCGAGTGTGTTATGATTTCCAAAAAATTCTTTATAAATCAAGCAAGTGAACTAACCAAAAAATGGATCAGGCATAACGTAAGTATTGATGTGGAATCTGTTTTTGTGACATGCGCGTGTTATTTTAATCTTGTAAAACTCCTAATGGTAACGACTACTTTGAAAGTTCAGTGTTTTATTTTAACTCGTGAATACTCGAAGCGTTGAACGAGTTAACATAATTTGGAAATAAGCAAATGTTCACTCCATCCATCGGTCGATCGGCTGTAAACAGTGAGCTTGCGATATATAATGGTCACCTACCTTGCCTAAGGGGACGGCTTGGAAGGAGGGGAGGGTGTGGAGTTGGACACAGGAGGGTGGGGTTGGGGTGTCGTTGGAGCAAAACGCCTTGAAGAGGATTTCGTATTCACGAGTTGGCTCATAGGAGCCTTTGATTTTCTTCTGATATATTGCAGGTCCGGTCCTACCCTTCCAGAGAGACACTACAGAGAAATCTTCAAGAAAGAATTAACTGGGATGCCTACAAGCAGGACGTTGTACAAACTATAATCGCTAGATAGCATTCAATGGAAACTAAAGCAATTTTAACATTTAGATTCTGCAAAGCGGATAAGCTAGACCACTTCTGATACCATGTACTTAACCAAATGGTACAAGAAATCCACAATTCCCAAAGATAATCATTTTAACGTTGACGCCGCCAACGGCATATCAATTGAAAAGAATCGTGAAACGGAATCATGCAGTTACTGTTCTTTCTCATTCACTTGTAAATCCAGGCATCTTCTATATTCCTTTAAGGCTTCAAGACAAAAATATAAAAACTCTAGGGTTTTAAGCCAAAAGAAACCCAATATACACTTGCCGGAATTTTTTATTACTCATGCGCGTAGCGGCATGAGTTATAAAATGGCCTCCGTTTTTCTGTTTTTAATTTTTTGTGTCACGATTTTGCATGCAAATTTATGCACGCATATTTTAAATTGTGCATTTTACCCTTTACACTTCCGGTTTAGTAACTTCCGGCTACTCTCACTTCCGGCAAAACATCGTTATTGAAGTGTCACGACAGCGTCTTCTTTCAAGGAAAAGAAAGATCATTCTACAAACAACGTCAAATTTAACACTTTTTTCATTTCATTATTCAGCGTCTTCTACAATACTCACATTAGTAATGTTCACGTCAGGTATATATTACACTCACAAGAATGACTGGCTTCATTGTGGTACAGCCTTCATTTATAAAACATTCAATAATAACGTGGTTTGCAGGAACGATGACTGAATGAAAGGAGTAACTCTTCTCCATGTCGGACGTCTTCTTATCTTGTTTAAAATATTAAAATATAAATTGCTTCTTTTCTTATGGTACATTAAATATATGACAAATGTTTCTTACGCATTCAAATTTATGCACGCATATTTTAGTGTACGCGAACTCGCCCCTGCCTCCCCTAGAAAGTTATTTTTGTCCCCTATTGTTATAAAAGGCTTCAGGAAGGTTAAACCAATCAGCATCCGTCTACTGCGCACATGTTTGGGTTTTAGGGGGGAGTAGAGAGAACCGGTTTGTCATGCACTCGGAGATCAAACAAATATGCCCGCTTCTGTACTCCACACTTTAATTTTTCAGACGTTCATCTTCTATTACCAAAATGTAAACACGCCTTTTAAGATTTCGAAATGAAAAGAAAAATTCCTTAAGGGACGGACCATTTAATTTTTGTGGGGGGGGGGGGGGGGGGGGGGGGGGTGGTGGTTGGACAATTACCAAAAAAAATTCCTGCAGAAGAAATTTAAGAGAAAACAAATCGTGCACAAGAAAGTACGTGAAAAAAATTCAAGCATTTCGGTAAAAAAATTCTTGCAAATAGTGATGCTGAAAACTGAATTCATACTCAGAAGAAATTGCCCAACCCCTCCCACAAAAATTAAATGGTCCGTCACTAAGAAGATTTGTATGTCTTTGAATTGGCGGTTAGAGAGCTGAAAGCGGTGGAATCTTCCTTTGAGGATCAGCATCCATTTATCACAAAGTAAGGACTTGTCTTCCTTTAGAATTTATACTCGAAGCGCGAAGCGACAGACTTTTCTAATAATTTTCAAGCATTCCTGGAAAACTACGGTAAAGAAAATAACATTTTTGAATGTCCATTTACTTTGTAGGAAACATTTCATAGACTATTCACTGGCCTTCCAACATCTAAAACCCTGAAATCTTGAAGTCTCCAAAATTTACCCCCAAAAATCTGGAGATTTGGGTCCCAAATAGTGAGATTAACAAAAATGTTTTAAAACAAAGGAATCTCAACGCTAACAATACCTAGCAGTGTTCAAACTGCCATAATTAGTACTCTTTTAGCATTAACTAACACAAATTAGACAAACAAGTACCTTAATTTTGTGGCGCTTATTTGTGTTCATCATCGTAGACCTTCTTGGGAAAGCTATTCTAAAGGCTTCTTTATACATTTTGCGACTAGCGGAAGTGGTGTCTGGCCTGTCACCTTTATAATACTGTATCTGATTGAGGTTGTAATTCACATAACCAGCCGCATGGACTTAATCCGATTAAGAAAATGATCGACGGTTGCTAGCCAAAACGTGTCATCGCTCAAGATGATCTGTCAATGGCTGCTTATTGATTTTCAGTCAGTTATGCAATCTTCCTTCGCTTCATTGAATTGCTAAATCTGGCCAAAGTGAACATCATTTCTTCTTCTCAGAGCAAAATGAGGTAAAAAAATGACTATTTACGACCACGGATAGGTCCAGCTAAGCCATGCGGCTGGTCATGTGTGGAAAACCGTGAGATTTCAAGGTTAAATCGTGAGACCGTGAGATGACTCCAGAAATCGTGAGTCTCACGACCAAATCGTGAGCGTTGGAGGTCTGTAATTCAGCTTGCTTTCGTGCACATTCCCTGATATACACAAAGGTCCAAAATTTTATTCCGCTCTTTCTAGTGTACTGTTTAATAGTTGATGCGTTAAACCTTAAAGGAAATATCAAATAATTAGAAGAAGCTTCCAATTTAATACTTAAAGGCAAATTGCGATCAAACTTGTTCGAATGTTTTCTTCGCGAAGCCAATGATCACGGTAAAGGCACGCTAGTAAATATAATTAAGTTAAACAGGGTGGTTAAATAGCGCTTTCTGAAATAAAGGTTGCTTTCAAGATTTTTTGATTCGCGAAAACATTATGCGAATCATCTTTATGAGGGTCCCCAATAGGGTTCTTCAATCCCGACATCCCGACCGAAATTTCCCATCAATCCCGTAATCCCGACGGTTTTTATCGGCCAATCCCGATCCGGGTGAAAAAAATTTTAAGTCCCTTATCTCACGGCATAGTGTCCAAAAGTCGCCGTCTCAAGTTAATGCTGAAGAAGTGTTGTTAACAGGGCTTCATGATATCTTTTTCATGTACAACCTTTTTCAGCGATCACAACAATCATCTCGAACCGAAATGCAGCATGATTCAGTGTTCCTAATGGACTGAAACTAATAATTGTTTCGACCCTGGTGTAACTTAACTGTCATTTCGGATCTAAAATTAATAAAGTAAATCACAACAATCAAAATATAATTCTATTATAGAAACGAATAGTTCTTCCGAACCGTGAAACCTTTCGAAGGAGAAAATTGGCCTCTCGATCCAACGATGGAATTTCTCCAACATAATCGTCGGCCTCGTCTTCTTCCTCGAAATCTTCATCGCTGCTATCAGAATCGTACTCTAGAGTACCGCCTTCTTCTTCTGTTTCGTCTGTGTTTCCCTGTTGTTCTTCTTCGGTTATAGAGGGTTCAAGAGAAACCGATTCGCCTGTTTGGATTTCTCTCTGGTATAGAGGTAGGAAGGCAGAGTTTCGGCTCTTGCCATCGTTGTCTCCCGGGGGGGGGGGGGGGGGGGGGGGGGAGAGGGTACTCCTCCGAATTTTTGGTGGGGTGTGCCGCCCGGTTCTTTCTGACCCTATTTCAGACCAAAACATGCCATTTTCCACACCCGTTTTCAGACCTGGCCTCTAAAATCCATACCCGTTTTCAGACCGCTTAGGTTAGAACGCCAACAAAAGATTTGTTGAAATTCAGCTCGAATGATATATTTCGGTTGTTTCACTCTTTCTCTCTTATTCATTTGGAGTTGAAACGACAAATACGTTTATCCGCTCTCGTGGTTTCCTTGGAAACCATACCCGATTTCAGACCATAATGATCAAAATCTATACCCGTTTTCAGACCAAAACGGCTCAAAAACCATACCCTTTGGGGCCGCACATACCTATATAGCTTATATAGGGGAGTACACCCCCCCCTCCCCTCCCCCCGCGTTGTCTCTTGTCTGACGGACGGAGCGCTGCCGCACTGCTGTACCAAGAAACGTTTGCGCCCAGTCCCTCATGCTCTACATGCACTGTGGTGCCATCGGTGCAGGTGGTAAAGGTTACATAATAGGAATGTCCAACAGAAACAAAGTTACACACTTCAAATTGGACGAGTAAACTCTTTGGCCTTGTATCTAAAGTTTACAATTCATAGATTTTTAAGAATTGAAGTTGTGCGGAAATTATTTGACATGGAATTCCGTATTTCGCGCATGTTTTGCACTCTCGACAACATGCAGCATTTACTTTGAAAAGGTCGACTATTCGGTCTATTCGCTGTCTTCACTGTGCTATTTATTTGACCATTTATCTTTGTCTTCATTTTGATGAAGGCACTGAAGTCACGATGAAATGAGTAATAGCAAGGTTCTGAAATCTACTACAAAAAACCAGAACTTACCAAACATTCTCCTTCATGGTGTTCAATGACTTCACCTTCCGTGGGATGGAAATTTAGCCCGAAATTTCTCCTTTCGTAAAAAGGAACTTCCGCTCTTCCCCTTCTCATAAAAGAGAGCCACACAACTAATAATGTCATGTACGTCGGGATCATCGCTGTCTGTGTTAACCGACAGCGCTATACGTCCTATACAAGCGCACGTTTCTAAAAACTACCGTTAGATTCAGATTGTATCGCTCTCTTGACCTCTCTGGCCTATTCCACGTCACACTTCCAGTCAACAAATAACAAAGATCACAAACAGTCCCTTGTGAAAATGGATAATAAGCATCTTGTTACAGCCAAGGTTCACAAAAACATACCACAGATCGCCATAGGGGTCACAATAGCCGGCCGCGTGGTAGGTCTGATAGGGCTATTTTCGACATTTACGAACATGAGAGCTTGATTTGACGGATTTTCTTTGTACATTTCTGACACATAACTTGACAAGGCTTCCCGGATCTCGCTTCTTTAAAGTAACATTTCCCGAAAATCGCGAAATCCCGCGTCCCGTTCAAAATTGCAATCCCGAATCTCGCACCCCTTTTCTTCCAAAATCCCGAATCCCGGCCGTGAAATAGGCCATATCCCGGATCCCGAAAAACCTATTGGGGATCCTCCTTTATGGCAATCTATATACACAGGAAAAGTCGGAAATTTTAGAAAACACTAGATATAATAAAGCAGGTTGCTGAATTTAAATATTATTTTGTGATGTTTGATACAACAAGAGGCTACAGTTAGCCTATACTCATGCGCATACTAAAGAAAGTTTTATGGTTTATTTTGAACGAGTCACGTAACCCCTCCCCCAACGAATTTTGCATGACACGCATTTCACCATGTTGATTGAAGCTACCAATTTTTCTGTACTCGCTTTGAATATTTAATTTATTGATTCCCGATCAAACCCACACCAGTCTAATACTTCCCAAACCGTGAATTATTTCTATTACATTGGGTTATCCCCCCCCCCCCCCCCTCCCGATGGATGGCAAGATTTTTTGACCCCTCCCCTTCCGCCCGGATTTCCTGGCCCGCTAGACACCCCCTCCCGCCTGGATTTCCAAGCCCAGAGACCCCTCTTCCTGCCCGGTTTCCAATAAATTTCTGGAAGCCCTAAATTCACAGGTAATGAAAAAAAAATACATATAATCGCATTCTGGAGATTCTGCTTTTATAATTTTCAAAACTGTGGTGATGAGTGCTATAAATTGGTGAAACATTTTAAAAATAAATATTGCGTGATGCATTAAAAAGACCGTGATTTCAAGACCAAATCGAAATGAAATTTTTCTATAAAGCTAGTTCCTTAAATATCTGCTTTGATTATGCCATGTATTAGTTTTTTCCAGGCTTCACAGTTTCTTCAAGTGTTGTCGCAAATACACCGATTTTGTTTCATGCAAATTTTGTGTGAAATGTAGTTCGATCGCGCGCTGTTTTTTTCATGATCATGAATCCAAAATATTTTTTCTAAAGGTCAAAACTTTTTAATGAAACTCATATTTCCTTGAATGAAAATGTCTTTCTCTTGAATGAAAGAGTTAAACACTTATCTACGGTGGCCCACAAGTGTCACGGCAAAACTAAAACTCACGGCAGAACAAACCAAACTCACGGCAGAACAAACCAAACTCACGGCAGAACAAACCAAACTCACGGCAGAAGCAAACAAAACTCACGGCAGAACAAACCAAACTCACGACAGAACAAACAAAACTCACGGCAGAACAAACAAAACTCACGGCAGAACAAACCAAACTAACGGCAGAACAAACAAAACTCACGGCAGAACAAAGAAAGTTTTTCCACGGCGGAAGTGAAAAACCACGGCGGAAGTAAAAAGACACGGCGGAAGTAAAAAACCACGGCGGAAGTGAAAAGCCACGGCGGAAGTCAACTCCAATGAACATGACATGCGCGGCCTATGATTTGTTTCAAGATGGCGGAATCTGGGGAAATTGATTTAGAAGACGACAGTCGGTCATCGAACATTGCCCGAGCACAAACATGACCTAGTTGTTATGCATAAGCTTACCGTTTGTACCGTTTATTTCGCTGTAAAAGGTTGTCTTGATTCGAAGAAACTCTAAAAATGCCGCGTGCGTGGCCATGTGATTTTGAATCACCCCGTAGCCATACAGTCCTTTGATTAAACGTTGTCACTGATCGGTCTTACCCCTACGCGACCAGAGCGAAAGGGAGTATGGGTGAATTAAAATGCATGATTAATTATTCTCTATCGCGTTTAAAATGGAGAACAAAACTCGCGTTTGTCTTCGCGTGTTACGCAAAGACAACAAGAGTCGATTCGATACATATTCCGTTAAGGACGTTCCGTACTTTGATAATGTGCAGTTGTTGAATGTGAATTGATTTCTCTCCATAATCCTTTTCGGTCTGGTCGCGTAGGGATGAGACCGATCGATGACAACGTTTAATCAAATGACTGTATAAAGGCACTGCAAATCGAATAGCCTATATAGTACGTCATGTACATACTAACCAATTGTGTCTGAGGGAGAAACGGTACGCAGTGCTTACTTGTGTGGCCTCTTTTTGTTGTGATTCTGTTGTAAATAATCAGTCAGCTGACTGTCATTAAACAACACGAATTAACAAGCTTGACTAACTGATCTGGGTCTCCTTGACCACCATCCCACTCTAGAAATAAATGTAAACAACATTTTTTGAGCGAAGCCTCTGCGGCCGCTTCGGGCCTTCAACCAGAGCATAGCGAGTTTATGGATTTGTCGTGCCTCGGGAGCTAAGCCGCACAAATTTAAGAGAAAAATATATTTATATTATTATATACTTGAAGGTGTTGTGCCAGTTGCCAGGCAACAGCAATTCGCTGACACATAATAGCGCACTCTCAGGTCGTGCTCGAAAACCAAGATGGTGGTCGATTGGGAGATTGTATTTTCACTTCAAATGTGGCTAAAATATGGTCCACAAGTTAAAATACTAACGGAGATAAAAATGGGGTAATCAAAGGATGATCATCCAGTGATGGAACGTGGGAATCAGATTTAGGAAGGGCTGAAACGGAGGGAATTATCGATCGGAGTGGGTTGACATTTGTAAACAATGCATGTATTATAAACTGTAGGTAAATTTAAGTTTCAGCGGCATTAGGATTAAAATTGTTTTGCCTTTTCTTGTGCATCATGAGGTTTTACCACTTTCAAAACATGAACAGCTGGTCGGCTTCGCGAGTTTTTGCGAGTCACATATTTCTAGTCTACTTTTAATTAGGTAGAGACTTTGCTTCAAAGGCCATGTTTTTCATTTAAGCGGACAGTTGTACCTGACTGGCATGGCCGTTTTGTGTTGGATAGCTGTGATGCACATTCCCATCAAGTCATCCATTTTTCATTCCTGAGAGTAGTAGTTGGCTGTCAATTGCCAACCTTAACACTGTCACCTATAGGGGAGGGACGCCTTTCAATATCCAGATATCCAAAAATGGACCTCAACATTTTTTTTAAAAGGAGTGTCTGCAACCATTTGAGCCAATAACAACAGTTTTTTTTACACTCTGGCATGTCTGCCAGGGGATGTCAAGTAAACATAGGACACCCAATTCTATTATTCAGCCTACCACTCCAAGCTGCATAATGTCACAGAGATTTCTCTTTCACTGCTGGCTGCACAAGGGAGAGGTGTCCTTTGAGTGGGATGGTGGGATGGTACCCTGGATCTAAATTTGGGAAGAATGTCCCATTCCTGTGGGTGTTTGGGCAAGTTTGTCAGTTCATAGTATCGAACAACAGCCAACTGCCAGAGTTAAGAAAATTGGTGTGCAAAATGGCCAATTCCTGTGCTGCTCCTTAAGCGCCTTCAAATAGGTTTAATTTAACCTCATATTGCTTGAAACTACTACAACATGAGAGAATGCAAAAACTTATGACACAGACAACCACCCTTGCGTCAAATGTGTCAGATTTTTGCCACAGTGGAGCAATCATTGCTCATTTATCTACCCACGTATATATTTTAAAAGTGACAATCAAAATAATTTGGTTTGGTTATTTTGGTCTTACGCCCTTTCACTTCACAAATATTTTTTTTTACAACCTGAACTGACCAGACCGCTTTTAGGGAGACACTCTTATTTTTGGTACTTTGTTAACCCTTTGTAAACTTACTAGCTTATGTTCTGATCATAGAGTTTTGGAGGAAACAGGTTGACTGTTCATGTGTCCATAAAACAACCAATGAATGTAGAGAATTGAATTGGTAATATAACCACTACAATCAAGTTGTTTGTTGATTCTTCATATGGACATTTATTTATTTATTTATTCAGGGATTCGTGTGCCTGAAGAACATAATGAACCTAGAAGTAGGCCACATGTGCTCGCAGAAAACAAATAAGGTAAAACCTGCGAGCATGCGCATCATATTATAGAAATGACTATACTGAATCCTGCTTGAAGCATGTGATCCATTCAAACGAATGCACACCCGAGTCATGGTGACTCAAGTATACTCGCATTGGCTCCAAAAGTAAAATAAGTGTTATTTATTCAACACACTAGACTAAGCTTACACAAACATGAAAAGCAATGTAACTGATCCCCGTGAGCATGAGATGTTAATTTATGGAACGACATGATCGACAAACTTGCAAAGTGTTTGCAAAACAGGTGCATGTGAACTAATGACCTTTGTTCATTTATTATTCATTGACATAAACAACTGGTCAGTGTGTGTGGCCATTATAGATAATTTACACTGAAATATATCTGAAACAGTTTATTCATTAAAGTTATAAATTTTGCAACTTGATGACAAGTGACTTTTACATCCATTTTCCAAACATGTCTTTTTTTCGAGGCAAGCATGTTCAGTGAATCTTTTTGTTTATGCTATTTGTATAAAGTATCTTCATTTCATGATTTGAAACTAAGCCAAGTGTGATGGGTGATTCTGCAATATTAAATACATGTAATTGTGATCGTTTAATTATTAAACCTCTGATTCAAAATACATGTAGCTCATGCATGCTATACATGCCTGTTCCCTCAGATAAATGACGGCATGCCAACAAGACACAGAATCTTGTTATCCATTAATTATTTATCATCAATTCGACCTAAAGATACAAAATAAACTATGCTGGCACTCGTTCTGACAATAAATTCAAAGCAATCAATAAACTATTAAAAGTGAACTGAATTAAAAAGCAATTGGCTTACTTCTGTGAAAAATGTGCGGTCGAAAAATTATCATTTGTTTTTCAAATCATAAATTTCCAAGTAAACTGAGGTTAATTAATTTTCCAAACTTTGTTTGACCCACAAGCTAAGACAGAATAAGCAATGGGTTGTAAATCACTGTTTAACAAATACAGTGTCATTTATACCTTAACTAATACTTATATCAACCCAATGAAAATCAAATTCTACTGTTTTGTAATATTGCTTTTGCGTTTTGCATCACTTCAACCCCAAGGGTGGGGGTTATTAGGCTTATTAATAGGGCTTTTACGGTACACGCAGACCTCAATATTTCCATACATGCTGTCTATTTTACTTTATAGGCCTTGATCAGCCCAACGTTGCAATACCCAAAGGCTCCTTTGGCCGCGTGGATGTCAAATCGTTTATCGAGTACAAGACGTCAAAAGAGCATGAGCGCAGAGGCAAGTTTAGTAAGAAGAAAGGCGGTGGCAATAGGAAGGATGGAGAAAGCGATAATGGAGAAGCTGTTGTTTCGATTGGATTGATGGTATGGGATGTTAGTGAAGGAGTTCTCAAAGAGAAGAGAGGGAAACGGCAGGCTCTCCGGGTCCAAAAAGGTGCAAACTACAAGATGCTTCTCGAAAAAGCCATCGATAAATGGAAACATTTCCAGAGGAACTTGTATGAAGAAGACAAAGAGTATACCCTACTTTTGCCAGATGGACAAGAAGCCATATTCATACCAGGATCATCGAAGAAGGAATTTTTCTCTCTGAAGAGGTACAAGGAAGAACTGATGAAAGACTACAAAAGAATTACGTTATATCTGTGTACAACCGAAGACTTGGAAGCAAGAGATCTGGAACAAGAGGACGATGATGATGAAATATCTCATCAAGATTTGACACTTCCGCCAAAACGCCAAAAAAGGGAAAATTGTGACATTAGAAAAGCCAGGTCACCTGATATCCTTCCCGCTGGAATTGACGGGCCATCTGGCATTCAAGTCATTGGAAAGGCTGGACCATCTGGCTACACTCATCCTGGCAATGATGTTGTCCTCAGTGATACTGATGACGACGATCAAATCAAGAATGATGAAAGAATTGCATGGTCCTTGCAAGAGAAATTAGACAAAGAGATGAATACTGATTGTTTGGCAAGAATAAACGGTGAGGTATTAAATGATCCAAAAGATGAAAGTCTCGTCAGCGAAACCGATGTGGTACAAGCACTGCAAAACAAAGTTAAGCAGGACAAACAGTTGTTTCTCACTGTTAGACGAAAGACACCCATAGAACGCATCCTCAATGTATGGAAGTACGAATCCAAAAGGCAAGGAGCAAATAATCAGGTACGGGTGAAATTTTTGGGCGAAGAAGGCATTGATAGTGGTGCATTGACACGAGAGTTCTTCACAGAGGTTATTCCCGTGCTAGGCAAAACTTTTTTTCCAAATGGCGGCCCTATTGACTCAACGTTTCATGTACAAAATGGGAACTTCAGAGAATGGGGTGAGATTACAGCCAGCAGTTTAGCACAAGGAGGTCCACCCCCCTGCTTCCTCGATCACAAAACATTTGGGACATTGGTGAACCCCGAAATTGATGTCCCAAGGCTAAATGCAGATGATTTGACCGCAAGTGAAAAGTAGTTGCTTGATAGTGTGAAGAATGATATTGACAACCACCACGATACCATCATTGAACACGGCTATACGGGCGTTATAGATAAGGACCATGTCGACGACATCGCTCGATCAATCACTGTTAGCTTGGTCAACAAACGAGTATTATATCTCAAAGAATTCAAAGTAGGCCTAGCCCTTCATGGTCTTCCCGATATTGTTTCCAGTCATCCACAACTCTGCCAGCCTTTGTTTGTGAAAGAGCAAAATGAACCAGTTGATGCAAATTATGTCTTTAGTTTGATGCAGCCTGAATTCTCTCCAGTTGGTTTTTCACGAAGAGAGGTGGAAGAAAGGCTCATGGACGATTTACAAGACTTACTAATGTCCATGGATGAGGGACATGTCACTGGCTATACTGCCGCAGTGGCCTGGAATTACACATACAATGGGGATGAATTTGATGACATTCTAGGAGAAGACAAGGAGCCTGAGGAGAAATTTGAAGATGCAGAGGTGACATCGGCAGGGGTATTGAAATGGCTGACTGGCCAGAAGCACAGAGAGTTGAACGGAGAGAAAGCCATGATCACAGTAAATTTTGATCATGACTGCCTCATTCGCAAGCCTGAAAGGCTCAATTTGTTTTCCCTTGGTGAGGGCTTGTGGCAGAGAAGTAACATTTGCCGTCTCACACATGCAGGGCTTTGATGCATTTAAAAAAGTCTTTCTCTTAGCTTTTTGTAAAGGGCAGGGATTTGCGAATGCATAATATAATTATTACGAACGGCTAAAAGAAAGACTTCTTAAGACCAACCTAAAACCAGGATGAGTACCATATTAATTCAAATTATTGCTAAAGGTAGCTGGAACCATGCTTTTGCAGTATCTGCTACTTCTAAAATGTTAACTCAGGAAAAAAATATTACTTGGTTTGCTTGGATACTACTTGATTAAGAATAAATTGTGGCATCATGAAATCAAGTAATTTTTTTTAATATTATTATATGCAGTTTAAGTTTCATCCAACCATACAGGGTATGATAAGTGTACCCCGTGGGGCCGTATAGAGAGTTCCCACATATAGATAGGTCACACAGATAAAAATTTGTTGACTGTTGTTAAAATAAAAAAGGTAAGGATTGTGACCCTGCCTGTGGTACAACAATTGTACTTGTACTATAAAGCCCCAATGAAACAGTCAAACATATTCAGACAATATGGCGTTTGTCACACAAAACATTGAACAAAGTGAGCCCACAGAACGCTTTGTGTATATTACCCAGCTGAAATTTCGGCCCATGTCACACAAATTCCGCCAGTGATTAATTATTTGCTTTACCCAGCATTTGCAAGCTTTATTATGGACAAACATGCTGCAACTTGGTTCGCACAATGTTGCATGCGATGTTGCATCATGTGTCCTCACATTGAAGTTTGTCAAAAAATGTTTCCAATTTTGTGGAATGAAAGGACACAGTCCAATGTTTGTTACTGTTGTTGTTGTAGTAGTACAGGCCCCGGTTGTTCAAAAGGTGAATAGCGCTATCCATCGGATAAATCACTATCCAGTGGATAAGTATTAACAAAATCCTTTGAGTTATCCACTGGATAGTGATTTATCCAGTGGATAGCGCTATCCACCTTTTGAACAACTGGCCCAGTTTGTCACTGTTGTTGTAGTACAGTTTGTTACTGTTGTTGTTTCAACTTTGTTGCCAAGTTAAGAAGACAGGTACGAATATATACGCCACGCTATTACACCATTGTCACAGGTAGCTTTCAGCTGAATGGCAGACACGGTCTAATAAGAAACATAATTGAAATACATGAAAGTTATACAGTATTGAAAGAAAACGTATCTTAGTAAATTAATGTTTTGGACGGTTTTGTTGTGTTGCATAATATAAGTATTTCATTGTGTGTACTCGTGGGGCAGGAAATCATTCACTTCCTACAACTAACCTGGGATAACTAATCAATGTAATCAATGAGAAATCACTTAATTAATCATTGAATATTGCCAATATGCAATGAGTAATCAATGACTAATCAACACCCACAAGATATATCATTGATGTCATTTATTTGTCTTTGATTTCATTGATTACTTATTGATATCATTGATTAGTTATGCCTGGAACTAAGCAATAGATTAAATACTTAACATGTTACACATTTGGGGCCTGGTTATTCTACTTTACATGTGGAATATCTGTTGAGTTTATATACAGTGTACTGACACATGAAATATATAATGTAATGTTGTCACACACCAGTATCATTTTTAAAAATTAACATTCACTTATTATACAAGACTGTTGTTGTTGGATACAATAAAGACAAACAGTGCTTGGGGGCAAACAGTGCTTGGAACATTTGTTACCGTTTTGTGATTACAGATGGCAAGGCAAAAAAGTGGAAAAAAGCATGAGACTTTGAACAAGTTTTAACATTGTTGAAAGTGTATTGATTCCACAACACTTCAACATTTCTTTTAATTGTTGTATCGCGTTGAAGATATTTCAACAATGTTCAATATTTGCTCACTAATGAATGGACATCGTCAATTATGTCAGTTATACCAATTAAAAGTTTCTGCATGTCATGATAATGTCAGAAACAAGACAAATAGTTCTTATCACGGGTAACTTTGACTGTCCTATATTCTGGCGAAACATGCGCTAATTAATTGTCAATCAACCTTGTCATCAACTTGAACATATTAAAGCGAATAGATAAAAATAAACAATGAAATATAAACACTATTGGTGCACATTTACCAACAATCAGTGCTCGGCCACAGAGAAGGCCATAGAACCACCCTGATGGAAACCTCAGGTCGTACTTCCATTGTTTGCAAACTGCAAAAGAATGCCATAAAGCTCCAATGCTTCCTTCCAATCACTGGGTTTTGTAAGACCAGAAATGTCCAAAACGTAATGGAAGTATTCTTGATAAATGTTTTCCGAATCACTTTCAACGAGATGTGAACGGGCGTAACGACTTTCTGCTTCGGGTACGGGTAGCAATATCTGGTCAGTACCACCATGAAGTTCTGGAAGGTAGTACAGTGAATCTGGTCTTCCATTCACGGTATCGTGTCGAGAACGCCGAATTCGGTGAGTATTCCACTGCTCGCTGATTTCATCCAAAACTTTCTGCAGCAATTCGGAAAAGCAAAACCACAGACATTCCATTTCAAGTTCGGAGGTGAGGTCAAGTACTCTTTCCTCGACCATGTCTTTAAAAAAGTTTATCCACCACTGAGAATGAGATTTCCTGAAGAATCCCCACCAGGCCTCTATTCGTTGATTTCGGGGAGATGGTACATATCTATGACTATTTGGGTCATCTCTAAAGAAAGACTGGATACCTGCCATAATCCCATTCTCAGTGCCCAGATCCGTGCCCAGATCAACTGGACACCCACCATACTCGTCAACAGCTTCAAGATAATACGCTGCAACATTGTTTGGCTGGTTATTGGATCGCGTTACACATAACCACATGATCTTTCTACTCCAGCCATCAATGCAGCCATGTATTGGGAAACCAAATGGCTTCAGTTTATCGTAGCCATCACAATGCCACCCATAGTTTGGACCAGGGTTGTGGTAACTCCGTCGTTTGAGGCGATGTCTTTTTCTTAATTCTGTGCCTTCCGGGTCGATTTCTTTCCGAATTTCTTGCACAACGATGCGTGGTACTCTAGTTCCTTTGAGCTGCAGTGCATGCCACACGGCCCTGTATCCTTTCAAACATCCGTGACCGTTGACAATACTTTGAATTGATGCTCTCACATCATCAATGTCGTAATTCGGTCTTTGCCTCATAAGACCATAGATGATTCTTGATTCGTCTTTTCAAGGTGCTAAGGCGCATTTGAATGTCGTGCTTTTTCAACAGAAACAAACGAATTTCTTCGTACTCAAAGCCTCTAAAGAAGTAATAACTAATAAGGCCTTCTTCGTCGTCATCTGGAATCTCAAAATGCTCGTCTTCTAATGTACCAGTCAATTCCAAGACCGCCCATCCCCCCCCCCCCCCCCCCCCCCCGGGCAAACCCCCGGGCATTTGACTTTTTTAAAAAAAAATTGTCAAATGCCCCACTATGTGGGCAGTTTATACGGTCAAATGCCCCACCGGGTAGGGCTTCACAGAGCGTCAAATGCCCCACCGTCCGGGCATGGAGGGATTAAAGTAACTAGTTACAGTGGATTTCAGCTTACTTTTGCCGCGCCAGTTGCCAAGTTCGTTGGGAAATTTGATACTACGTTGCAAAGTTGTCAATTACATTTGTCAGTTTGCCAACCAAATTGCGAACTTTGAAACGAAGTTGGTAACTTCGGTGCCAACGAAGCCTGTATGTAAAGTCTGAAGTTGTTCTTAAACGCTATTTGCGAAGTCAAAACAATTTTTACCGATCTGGATGGTTTTCTTTAACATTATTTTGTAGACTTGCCAAGACAAATCTATAAACTAGTGCTGTTCGGATTGTTTTCGAGGTGAGATCACGTACGCTGTAAGATGCATACCGCTATTTTAGTTGTGGTTTTGAATTCGACCAACATATAAATCATATATTTTCTTTCATGTTCACTTTTAATATCTTGCAATCTTTGCTTGTGCTGTTGTCTGTTGTTTATATATCTCTTAGCTAGATTTAGTTCACTCCAGAATTTAAATATTAATGAATATTTATATTTTTTAATACGACAAAGGTCAACCGAGTCAACAGACACGTGGAACCGGAAAGAATGGATTACGAAATCTTTTACCTTGCGACTGCTGACCAACGTTTTTGTTGAAGTCAAATGCCCGCCCCGTCGGGCCTCGTTTCACGTCAAATGCCCCACTATGCGGAGCTAACCTCTCGTCAAATGCCCGGGGTATGCCCGGGGGGGGGGGGATGGGCGGTCTTGGAATTGACTGGTACATAAATCAATTTCCCCAGATTCCGCCATCTTGAAACAAATCATAGGCCGCGCATGTCATGTCAAAATCCAGCAACGCCCATCCCCCCCCCCCCCCCCCCCCCCCCCCCCGGGGCATTTGACTTATTTAAAAAAAAAATTGGTCAAATGTCCTACTATATGGGCAGTTTATACGGTCAAATGCCCCACCGGGCAGGGCTTCACAGAGCGTCAAATGCCCCACCGTCCGGGCAAGGAGGTATTAAAGTAACTAGTTAAAGGAAGTTAACTAAGGAACTAGTGAAAGGAATTTTTACAACGTTTCACACTTTTTAATGTAACCATTTATACAAACGTTTATTTATACAGCAAGCCCACATTAGACAAACCTTTTCAGAAACGCAGAGACGCACCAACAAAACATAATATAACTCAATATATACAATATACAATAAACAGATTATAAACCAATTGGAACAAATCCACAAATAAAACATAACTCTAAAAACGAAATTGAAAGCCAACGTATGCTTGTTGTTCATGTAGCTTTCGCCCTTATTAGCTCTGCTAATAGGAATCACGATGAAAGATAAATCGAGCAAATTCAATGAATCATACCGTCACGCCATCCACTCATGGCGACGGAATAAAATATGACTAAAAATTACTTCACCTTTCGATACGAGCTCGGAATAGTTTCCTGCTAAAACACCTTTCTGGATTTCCTTGTCCGCGCTCCACACTTTAAACAATGGCATCTGAACTCCAAAATAATGAAAATTTATAACGAAAGAGGTCAACCGAGTCAACAGACACAAAAGCAACACCACGTGGAAACTACCGGAAAAGAATGGATTACGAAATCCTTTACTTTGCGACCGCAGTCAAATGCCCGCCCCGTCGTAGACTGCAAAACAGTCGGGTTTTTTTTTAAGCCATGCGAGGTTTCAAGCAAGAGGCACGAAGCGCCGAGGCGCATTTCCCTTTCGTAAACGGTCGTTGCCATTTTAGCGACACTTAGAAAAATTTTCACCAATTTTAGAATTATTTTTTCTATCAGAAAAAGAAAAATGGAATATAATTACCTGGAATCGAACCCGGAACCTCTGCATGCTAACATCTCTCTCTTACCACTAGACCACTGGGTTGATCCGGAAAACCCAAGAAAAATTTAATTATAAAAGGTGCATTTCTTAAAATATATCAATAACGGGTCACCCTAACCCTAAATCTTACCTAACCGCGAATCTAGCTTAGATCTAATAATCGCTTTACCTAGGCCCAATTTGATCTAATAATGATAGCCTATTTTCGTCCCTATCCAGGCATAAACTAGACAGAAATAGCATAGACCATTACAAAAAGGCTTGGTTACTAATGAATGCTAATGATGGCATCGACCGTTAAAAATGGCATCGACCGTTTGCCAATAATGGCATCGACCGTTAAAAATGGCATCGACCGTTTACGAAAGGGAAATCAGCAGCGCCGAGACACGCGTGGAGAGGCGCGAAGCGCCGATTCGCGCGCGAGCCTCACTCTACGTATCTACACTCGCTTCAGATCTTTTCGGTCGCGCACTTTTTTCGGAAGAATCGCGTAAAAATACGGACTGTTTTGCAGTCTAGCCCCGTCGGGCCTCGTTTCGCGTCAAATGCCCCACTATGCGGAGCTAACCTCTCGTCAAATGCCCGGGGTATGCCGTGGGGGGGGGGGGGGGGCTCTTGGATTTGACTGGTACATAAAGTCCCTCGCCTGCTTAAAAATTCTTTAAAACTCCGCTTCTTCGGATTTGATCGCCCCGCACGCGCTGATAAAAAACGTATGAAGTTCCTTGAAGAAAGATTTAGTCGTTTAAAGCTCTCCTTTTTCTCCACTGTAGCGGCTTCTGAGTATTCTTTAAAGCTTTCTCTTTCCATTTTGAATATTTTAAATGTGAGTAATTACTCCGATGACACGAATCTACGGTTTTAAAAACCAAGCACATGCCGAGCGAGGTAGCTATTTTCGTAGAATTGGTAAGAGACCCGAGACCCGGTTACTAAAATATGCGTGCATAAATTTGCATGCAAAATCGTGACACAAAAAAAAAAATAAAAAGGCCATTTTATAACTCATGCCGCTAAGCGCATAAGTAATTAGCAGACGTCGCTAGCGCTTTGCGCTGCAATTAGAATAAATAAATCGACAAGCCTTCCGGAAGCAGAAAATCACTGAATTCTGATAAGCGTTAAAACTCTTTTATTCAAGAGAAAGACATTTTCATTCAAGGAAATATGAGTTTCATTAAAAAGTTTTGACCTTTAGAACATAACAAATATTTTGGATTCATGATCATGAAAAAACACCGCGCGATCGAATTACATTTCCAAAAATTTATTGGAAACCGGGCAGAAGAAGGGGTCTCTGGGCTTGTAAATCCAGGCGGGAGGG
This sequence comes from Dendrophyllia cribrosa, assembly GCA_024195265.1. Taxonomy (NCBI): domain Eukaryota; kingdom Metazoa; phylum Cnidaria; class Anthozoa; order Scleractinia; family Dendrophylliidae; genus Dendrophyllia; species Dendrophyllia cribrosa. The sequence goes on from JAJLRJ010000005.1 coordinate 5,593,802, forward strand.
GGGTCTAGCGGGCCAGGAAATCCGGGCGGGGGAGGGGGGGGGGGGGTGGTGGCCGTGTCGGATGTCAAACAATCTTGCCATCCGTCGGTGGGGGGGGGGGGGGGGGGGTGGATTCTTTCTGAAATAACCCATCATCATCATCATCATCTTTATTTACCCAATGTAATAGAAATAATTCACGGTTAACGTTTGGGAAGTATTACACTAGTGTAGGTTTGATCGGAAATCAATAAATCAAATATTCAAAGCGAGTACAGAAAAATTGGTAGCTTCAATCAACATGTCTTGAGTGATGGTGCAATGAGTGTCACGCAAAATTCGTTGAGGGGGGAGGGGTACGTGACCCGTTTAAAATAAACCATAAAATTTGAGATTTTTTGGTGTCCGGTCTTCCAAATGGCCGCCCCTATTGCTTCTTTCAGGGGCTCATCTCCGCCGGAAATTCCTTCGAATGCGTCTCCATAATCTCCGATTACTGCTAGTTTAGTTTACTGACAATCGGCGGAGAACTCGAAATAATCAAGAGATTACTTTCTAAAGAAACTGTGGTGCTGCGTCGGTGGGGAATAAAACAGGAAAGTTCCGTATTATTAACTGAGCTGATAAGGTAAATTGGCCACCATAAGAGACTCGATTCGTTCAGTGGCGAAAGGCCGCGAAAACGCTCGAAATATTAGAATTTAGTTTTATCGACTGAGTCGATAAGGTAAATTGACCACCGTAAAAAGATTCAAATAGCTGACGTTTCGAGCGCTAGCCCTTCGTCGGAGCGAATCAAGGAATTGTGGGTAGTGTGTGGTTTTATATAGTAAGCGGTGGAGCTACGCTATTGGTGGAAATTTGGTGACGTGAAAAACAAATGTAAATTAGTTGAATGAAAAGCGTTCGTTGATTCCGTGGGGTTTGAGAGTGCCGATTTGAAAGATGATTTTTTGTTCTAGGTTTTTACGGCTTTCTGTGTTACCCTGGTGTAGGGAAAGGCCGCAGATTGTCATGTGTTGTTTAGAATGGTTAGTAAGATTAAAATGGCGCGCGACTGGTTTGGATGCGTCTTTGTCATTTTTTTCAACGTCTCGGAGATGTTCACGAAAACGGTCGCCCAGTCTCCTCCCTGTTTCGCCAATGTATATCTTTTTGGAAAAAGTACATGTTATGCAGTAGATAACATTTACGGAGGTGCATGTAAAACGATCAGTGATTTTAATAGATCGTTTGGGTCCTGTTATTTTGTCCGCGTTGTGAATGAAAGGACAAGTGTTACATCGTGTGCGTGTGCATTTGAAAGTTCCCGGTTTATCGTCAGATTTCAGTGCGCTCGTAACTAGAAAGTTGCCTATGTTTTTGTCACGTTTGAATGAAATTAGTGGGGGTTGTGAAAAAATTCTGCCAGTTTCGGGGTCGTTTTGGAGTAATTTGAAATTTTTTAAAATGATGCTTTTGACTGTGTTGTTGTGTGGGTGGAAAGTGAAGGTGAATGGAATTCTCTCGTTCTCTTCCTTCTGTGGCGTTTGTAGTGCTGATTGTCTGTCGATCTGTTGTGCACGTTGTTGGCCCGTATTAACAACAGAGTCAGGGTACCCACGTTTCTTGAAAAACTGGCACATTTCTTCTGATTTGTTGGAAAAATCAGAGTCATCACTACATAGCCGTCGAAGTCTGAGAAATTGAGAATACGGAATGGCGTTTTTAACGTGCGATGGATGTGAGGATGAATGTAACAGATAACTGTGGGAATCTGTAGGTTTGTAGTGCACACTTGTGGATAAACTGTTACCGTTGATTGAAATATTAATGTCAAGAAAAGCGACTGAGGTTTCGGAAATTTCCCAGGTATATTTTAGAGCTGGATGAAAAGTATTGACAGAAGTTATGAATTGATTAACTAAATTTATTAATTGATTAATAAATTTTAGTTATTAATTGATTAACTAAATTATCGTGTTTCATCCCCCCACCGACGCAGCACCACAGTTTCTCTAGAAACCAACCCCATTCGCTCGAAATATTAGCCTCCTACGCAGCATCCTTAGGACTCGTCACGCAATCTTTGAAAGATTGCGTGACGAGCCCTAAGGACGTCTACGTAGGAGGCCATCGAAATATCAGCTTTTGATCATCTTTAAGGTGGCCAAAAAATTTCCAAATAGCCTTTGGCTCGTGTTTCTATAGCTATCATAACTTTATAGACAAAAAAAACTGAATAAATCTCATGTATTCTGTATTTTGCTCGAAGCCATGACTAACAAGAGGCTCCACTATACTCATGCGCATGCGTAAGAAAGTTTTATGATATATTTCAAACATGATAAGAAGCATTCTCGTCCCCAGAGCCCGCGATCCTTCTGGTCTGCGCCAGGGATCACGGACTCTGGCTGGTTCCGATTTGTAGAGCATGCGCAGAGTGCTCAATTTCTATTGTAAGCCAATCAGATTTGAGAGGTTTAAACTCTGAGTCTGCGCAGAACGACTTTCAAATTGGAACCGGCCAGAGTCCGTGATTCGTGGCGCTGGCCAAAAGGATCACGGCTCTGGGTACGAGAATGGATAAGAAGAGGTCCGACATGGAGAAGAGTTATTCCTTTCATTCAGTCATCATTCCTGCAAACCACGTTGTTTACTATTGAATGTTTTGTAAATGGAGACTGTACCACAATGAAGCCAGTGATTCGTCTAAGTCTTATATATACCTAACGTGAACAATTTACCGCTAAATATCATCAACATGACCTCAATAAGTGATTTTAAAGCAGCTGTAAATAATTATATCTCTTCCTAAGTGCTAGTTTAATTAATTTAATCCATAACTGATTGTTACTTTTTTCATTATTATTATACAACAATTATTTATTACCTTATTTGCACATATTTATTTATTCATTTATTTTTGCACTTTGCACTGGAATTTGCTAGGTGTCCTTATAGGATTTTGCAAATAAATTATGTAGATGTAGATGTAGATGTAGATGTAAGTAGGGTTGTAGAAGACGCTGTCGTGACACTTCAGTAACGCTGTTTTACCGGAAGTGAGAGTAGCCGGAAGTCACTAAACAGGAAGTGTAAATGGAAAAGCTATGAATCGGAAGTGCACAATTGAAAATATGCGTGCATAAATTTACATTCAAAATCGTGACACACACAAAAAAAAAAGAACGCCATTTTATAAATCATGCCGCTAAGCGCATGAGTTATTATAAAATAACGTATTGGTTACGAAAATAAGCTCATTTTATATTTTCTTGAAAAAAAAAGGACATGAAAAGATGAGTGCCCTATACAGTAAATCACATTAATTTATTTTGAAACTGACGCAGTGTTAAAAAACGACACCATCAGAAAAAAAAAACATAAATTATAATTCAATTTCAATTTGTAATTTGTATATGCATAATTTAAAGTTTGGTTTAACTAATGTTTTAAATAATTAAATAAAAGTCAACGTCTTGTCACGAATACACGCTGATGTCGAGAGGTAACACTCCACAACAAAGTAAACACATTGCATTCATGAGAAGTTAGCTTAATTTCTTCTAGGGAAAGCTAGCGTTTGCGGTGCCGTTTCTTCGTACCTCACTTTAAAGGTAAGGTCTTTGCTTTCTTGGGTCTTTTTATTTGAATTCACTAAAAGGTGAATCACGCTACCAACAAGCCGGTCCAATTTGGCACTGCACGGGTAAATATGCCTTACTTTAATAGGACAGTCTCTGGCATACCTCGAAGATTCGTGGCAAAGGGCTTTTAAACAGAAAGTTAACATCATAGAGTAAACGGTAGTTAAAGTGAAGGTTTTCTGCATCTCAAGCACGTTTTGGCTTTGCCTAAATTCGCTAAAATCACTTGTCGCAAAAATTAAAGATCTGCTCCAACGATTTTGCTGAAACTTGGTAAGGGTATATATTAAGTCAATGTAAGCTGATTCCAGAAATTTAACACAGATATAAGAGAGATTTTGTTCAAAAAGTGGGGCTCATCAAGCTCGATTATCACTAAAAAATATTTGTTCCCAGTTAAATCGATTCTATCATTTTATTGCTAAATAATAGTTGTAAGGTTTCGCAAAGTTTTATAGGCATTGCTTTACCCGTTTAGAGCCGAAAAAGTTTTGACCCAAAGTTTTTCATAGACGAGTGCGCCCGAAATAACAACGAAGCCATCTTAAGGTATGATCAATTTTAATGGCTAATAGGCCTATTTTTATTTCATAACTAAAATTTTTACTTGGTCCGAGGTTTAGGGGAATAAAACAAAAGAAATAACATTGAAGTTCAGAGATGAATAACTAATTTATTTTGTTTTATTCCCCCAAGTCTAGGAGTCTGAGTCAAGTTAGAATTTTAATATATTGAAATTAGCCTATTTGTCGTTCTTTTAACGCTGTGGCTAAATGCCCGGCAGCCGGGCACGGTCTCAAATATACTAAATGCCCGGCAGTCAGAAATTTTCACAAAATTTTCACTGAAAGGCTTATTCAAACCTTTTGAGAGTATTCGATGTTCTTTTAGAAATGTCAAGCGCTTCCAAAAATTATTTTGCTTTTCCAGTTGACGAAATATCCAAGCTCGGGCATACCGTAAGATCGCTATGTTCTCGACACTTAGAAAATTTCTGCTGAGATTCGCAGTCAGAAATTTTCACAGAGTTTCGACTGAACGTCTCACTCAAACCTCTTAAGAGTATTCAAAGTTCCTTTAGAAATGTCAAGCGATTCCCAAAATTATTTTGATTTTCCAGTTGACGAAATATCCAAGCTTGGGCATACTAGAAGATCGCTTTGTTCTTGACACTTAGAAAATTTCTGCACAGACTGGCAGTCAGAAATTTTCATAGAATTTTCACTGAAAGGCTCTTTCCAGCCTTTCAAACCTTTTGAGAGTATTCGATGTTCGTTTAGAAATGTCAAGCGCTTCCAAAAATTATTTTGCTTTTCTAGTTGACGAAATATTCAAGCTTGGGCATACTATATAATCGCTATGTTCAGGACACTTGAAAAATTTCTGCAGACTGCTGCCGGGGCACGGCCTCAAAATAGACTATTATAAAATGTCCAGCAGTCAGAAATTTTCTAATACTTTCAAATAATTTTGGGAATCGCTTGACATTTCTAAACGAACTTTGAATACTCTTAAGAGATTTGAGTGAGACGTTCAGTCAAAATTCTGTGAAAATGTCTGACTGCCGGGCATTTAGTCTATTTGAGGCCGTGCCCGGCAGTCTCCGTGAACATACTGTAGCGATCTTATAGTATGCCCAAGCTTTGATATTTCGTCAATTGGAAAAGTAAAATAATTTTTGGAAGCGCTTGACATTTCTAAAGGAACATCGAATACTCTCAAAAGGTTTGAAAGAGCCTTTCAGTGAAAATTTTGTGAAAATTTCTGACTGCCGGGCATTTAGTCTATTTGAGACCGTGCCCGGCTGCCGGGCATTTAGCCACAGCGTTCTTTTAAACTTCCTCTTGTAACCATAACTTCAAACACGAAAGCTGTTCCCATTTCATACATTCTGTTCTTTGCTCGATGAAATTTACATATCATGAACGGCACCATGACATAATTTCAAAACGTTATTTCTTCACTCGCTGTTTTTGGTCGTTTCTAAAAATTTGTAAATACCGCTATTTTATACTGAGTTTCTTATCAAGATATACTCCCGATTTTCAGTAACGCAATTATTCGGCTTAGAATTAATGGGATTTTGAACTGAGATGAAAGAAAGCTAATTAAATTTAACATTGATGACAGCTACAGAAACATGTTTCGACCTCTTTTGATGGAATATCTCTGTTCATTCGAAACAAAAGGATTCACACCTAGCGCGCCAATTACCCACAAATGTTTGAAGAATGAACGCAACGTTAAACGTCGTCTTGGTCCTAAAATCGGGGCTCTGGCTTGTTATGTTTGGCCCTTCCCACTATTTCGCACCAGTCAGAATCTTTATTTATTGCTTTTAAAGTGTCTATGAAATGTTATTTATTTTTTGATGTATCGAAAGTTTCACCTTTTAGACCTTGGAATAAAAGGTTTAAAGTGTTAGAGATGATGCGAAACGCTTTTTTATGGTCGCAAAGTTAAATTGTTGGCGCTATAAAGTGGCTCCAATTTGTGCGCGGCCAAAACCGATGTCATATTACTCTGTGACGTAAATAGTTGTACAAACTGCTGCGGGAATATAGAGAACAAGAGAGCTGACAAGAGATGTCGCTGGAGATGGACAATATTCAGAATATTATGTGGCGAGAGGCCTCAAACTTGAACGAGATATTAGAATTCTTCGATTACAGAGGGTGTAAAAAAAGCTTTATTTTGCTCCAGAGGAAAATAGGCCGACGAAATACACGAAATTTGTTCGCCGACATCGGAAAGGTTACGTCAAGGGATGCTGTTTTCAATAAAAGCGCTTATTGTTATTAAAAAGATAAATATTATTTTACAAAAAAACATTCCGGCCGGTGAGGCCATTTAATCAAGCATAATTTTCCAATCCATATCCTGTTTAGAAGTTTCTTCAAGCCGCCGCAGCTCGACTGGAGAGCCGTCGAAGTCAGTGAGGCCTACAAAAATATACTGACTCGATCGGCACTGACTGGCGAGTAATATAAATGTTTATACGGTATTCCGAATTATAAAATTCAAAGTGGAGCGATCAAATCAATTTTTATACAATGAAATATAAATCAGACTTATAAATGTAAACACTGAAACACGATACTTTGAACTCACTTACAAGCCGCCAAGTGGTTAAAATTTCCAGAAACGCTGGCAAGACACTGAACTAAGAAGCTTAATTATTACATTTTTACTTGAGTTCAAACATTTTGAATAAATAAATAAATAAATAAATACGCTATCAAGGCGCCTTGCCGCTAAAAATACACCATTCGCATACAATTCAGCTAGCCGCCTGAAAAACACCACCTCGGATATGCATAACATACATGTATCAGTATAACTTAGAAACTTTCAACTAGCAAGCCGCCAAGAAGCTAAGACATATATCCTTCGCATTGAATAAAGAACTATTAGTAGACGGCGAACTTCCAAGCCGATAAAATAAGCTCATAACCTCCACGCGCGATCAATGAATTTTAGAGAAGACCGGCCGAGTTGCTAATGCGCTAATATTATGTAATATATCGTTCGCGTTCGATAAACGCTAGTCAACGAGCCAATAAAAAGAAATAACAAAAAAGCTAATTAAATAAGCTTACTACTTCAATAAGCGAACCACTGAGACGCTGTGCTACAAAAATGAATACCTTTCACGTTCAATAATCGAAATCAAAGTCTGTCTTCTTCATGTTCATTTCCTTCGCTCAAGCGGCACAGCCGGTTCGCCTCGCTACGGCAAAACTACAGTGGACACGATCATTTCATTTGAACAAGAGTGATCCGAAACTGATCCCCTTCACCTTCAGAGGACTGTAAAGAAACATATTAGGCGCTGTCTGACATTTGTACAGCCAAAAACGTTGGCAAAATGACCCGGCATCACGCTAAAGGATTTCAAGGGAATTATAGCGTAAACAAACCAATGTGTAAAACTATTTACGTAATTTACGTCATCACTCACTCCCACTCGCCCCAGGCTCTTCAAAAATTAAAGCCACTTTTCAACCGAAGTGACGCATCTTCGAGGGGCTAAAAAAACAATTTTCTTTCTTTTCTTCGGGAAATGATTATTGTTTGCGTTCTTTGGACATAATAAACTAATGAAAAACGAAGAACAAAAAAAAAATACATTTCATAGGCACTTTTATTAGTTTTTTTTGGGTCACACTTACCTTTTTGAATCAGTGCACTTATACATAATCTTACTTTAGCTCAATGAATCTGAATTTGACACCAGATGTTAGGCTTAAATGAAAGTTTTGGACGATGCTCTTTTTATGCTAATCAGCGTTTCCATAGCAACGATAAACAAACATGGCGAAAACAGTTTTTCTTTTACCCTCGACAAGCGAATAAATGCACTATAATCTACACAGTGTAACACACTAAATGGGAAAATTTCAACCAACTTAAACTGTTCGATTTTGAAAAAATCGCAGAAACATTTTTAACATGTATTTTTTCATGTTTGAAATATAAGCAGTCAAAACATTCCATAAGTCTCACAAATTATCATTAAATTACCACAGAAAATTTCCTCAGACTAAAATTATTACTCCCTGCAAATAGCTCTGACTAACTCATCGCAATAAAGAGATCGAGCTTTTCATTCAAATGCAGTTTTGCTTAACGTTTTCACTCTTTTAAAACTGCATTTGAATTAAATGGTATTCTGATAACAAGACGCCATTTTATCTCCCGAAGAGAAATCCCTGGAAACCGTAGCAACCTTTCACGTCACAAGAATCACGTCATTTTGGCGTCAGCTTTAAAAAGTTTTTTTTTCACATAAAAAAAGTTTCATTTTTGTTACGCACGGACTTTTGGCCGTTTTTTTTTTCGTTCCTTCTACGCTGAAACTTATTTTTAGATCAATATGCAAGTAGCCATTTTTTTTTAAATTTTTATCATTGCTGTCACACAAAATTTTATAAAGATTCTACTCCCCATACATTTTTAATTTTTTTCAGCGCTGGCAAACTCCCATTTCATTTTTGTAACACATTATTTTTTCGTTTCCCAATTTTATCATATCTTTCCCCCACCCCACCCTAAACACCCCATACGTCTCTCCTTATTTAACATTTTTATTTTTATTCTGATATTTTATATATAACGATATTTTTTATTCTCTTACTCCCCATTCCTTCCTTCTACTTCTACTTCTACTTTTTCAAGGACTCGACACGGGAATGTCAGTGAGAACATTTTAGGGCCGCACTGTCCGTCCATGCCGTCGAAAACATACGCGGTTTATTTTGCTCTCCTCGATTTTTTCAAAATCGACCTGCCCCAACCATACACTACGGCGTCTTTGAAGTTCAGCAGGAATTTCCATTTTTTTTCAACTTTGCGAAACACCGGTCGCATTAGTAAACTTGATGTGATGACAGATTTTTATTTTAAACAAAGACAATAGCCTATTTGGTGGCCGGTATGGACAAACCACCTACATGTTAAACATAAAATACGCGCAAAGTTAATAAAATGCACGAAAACTTAAAAAGGCGCGAACAAACTTAAAGTTGAATGTCCGTACTGCGCAATCTCAGCTCGGCAATGTTTGTGAGACTCACAAACAAGGGGTCTTTCTGCATGTACCGGTATCCATGAACCACTCATTGTCTTCTATTGTTTGTGAGGTATTGTCTTTTTGGTCTTGTTTTGCATTTGTATTATTGTCGTTCTTTGTTCCTTTTGTTTTACGTAATGTGTGCTCCGGTACATATAGAATCTACCCAAACAAGGAACGTTTACTAGCGAAAATGAAAACTACGGGACAAACTTACCTTTTCCTTCATTATTAACGTCAGATATATATCCTTGCCAAACAATAATAATAAGTAAAAGAACCCCAAAGTTTTACCAAACCGACGTTTCAGCTCATCGAGCATTCGTAAACATAACGACCGTAATGGCGGACTGACTGTTTACTCCCATTTACTCCATATATGCTATTACCGAAGTGTAACATATCAACAAATTCAAAACAAAAAATGAAAACAAACCCCGAGATTGCGCAGTACGAATTCAGCTTTAAAAAAGTGCGAACAAACGTGACGAAGGAAGGCCAGGTTGCTGAGCATACGAAGCACGCGTCATTTCTGCTGTCAAGTCGAACCGGATCGGAGCGAAAAGTGAGTTTTCTTGCCTTTTTTGTGCCTCTAGGAAGATCAAAGACAATTTATACTCGGGGTTTGTTTCCTAGTTTATACTTCTTTCTGTTTAATGCTGTTGCGACCGAGAATGCTGTTGCTGTTGCGACCAAACGTTATTACTATTTTTCTTTGCCGGCGAACAGATAAAGCAACAGTTGCACATAAACAGGCTATTACTGCGTCGGATGCATTGGTATTTATGACAAAAAAGAACTGAAAATTTGCAACATTTCAACAATGTTGATCAACTACGCATGCGTCTTTCTTAAAACCTCTGTCAAAATTTATTGTATTTCAGTTTTATAAATCGCTGGAAAAATCGCGCAGGTCCAGTTCACAAAAATCGCAGTAAATTCGCCGACCGTTCACACGCGCGATTTTGCGTCGCCATAAAATCGCCGTAAAAATTGCCGTAAAAATCGCACCTAAAATCGTAGCAAAAACCGCTCGTGTGAACGGGCCTTTATATATCTATAATAGTTGTACTCTAGATCCTGCAAGGAATGCATTCTGTCTCGCTCGCCAAGGAACTGATGGTTCTTTATGAGAACATAAACGGAAGGTCTGAAATCCTGCCCTAAATAAAGGGGGTGGAAAATAGAAAATATGAATGTTTCTTTTTTTCTAGAAAGTTATGACACTCAAGAATAAAGCAGTTGTTTCACCGGTAAGATTTTTCGCACCACACACTGAACAAAACATCCTGGACAAACGATTTGTCCGTTAAACTATCATATGTGAATTCCAGACCATATTCTCAGTATACATATGGGTGAATAGTATGCATGTAATGGTACCGGTGTAGTTAAAGTTGAAAATATTAAAAAAAAAAGTGACAATAGAAATAGGCTTTCCTTATGATATAACACAGCGAGGGAGAGGGGAGGTGGGCACTTAATCGATGGAGAATGGGGGGGGGGGGGTGGGGGTGGGGGCGCTATTTTGACCAAGGGTCGGGCGCCTATTAGAGGAAATGCGGGTTTAAAACTTCACCACTTGAAAACAGAATGTATACAGAAGTGTGACCCATAAAAACTACTTGGAGCCACCTTAAACGCTAAAATCCAAGCTTTTGCCAATCAACGGCATCATCAGGGATAAAAAGAAAAATATTTCGCGTCGGTCTATATGCAAATGTAAAGTAAAATGTGTGAAAATCGTAAGCATGTGGCAAGAATGTGAAATACATAAGAATAACAGGTACAAATAATAATGGGTCATTGCAGTGATCTTATCATTGTGTGTACTGTTCCAATGTTACGCAATAGATCGTTCACGGTATTTGCAGTTTCGTTGATTTACGAATAATAAGGTACAGATATAAATAAGAAACGAATAAAATGGTCTAACGAGCGCGAGTGTCATTGAACAAAGAGTCCCTTCAAATATGATAAAACAGTCTCTAGAACAAGAACAATAGAACAAAAGAACAATAGAACACACTATTGTTTTTTAAGTTTGCGTGCATTTCATAAAGTTTGCGTGCATTTTACAAAGTTTGCGTGCCATTTGTAGCCATTTTATTAAGTTCGCGTGCATTTTTTAAAGTTTGCACACACTCTAATTGTTTTTTTAAGTTTGCGTGCATTTCATAAAATTTGCGTGCATTTTATAAAGCTTGTAGCCATTTTGTTAAGTTTGCGTGCATTTTATTAAGTTTGCGCGTGTTTTGTGCCCACCGTACCATTTACGAGTTGCTCTTAGCCTCCTTTTCAAACCGAGGCCAAGTGCAAAACCATTCATATGGATATGAGTTTTGTTTGTCATGTAAATAAAACTTATATCCATATGAATGGTTTTGCACTTGTCCTTGGTTGGAAACTGGAGACCAAGAGCAACTCGGAAATTGCACTGCATTGCACTGTCTTTCTCGAACACAACTGAGACTTTTTCTTCTTGATCCTAGTGCCTGCGAATCACAGTCGCAAAGGAACTTAACTGAATTCGAGGTTAGCCATCCAGACCTGTGTTCAACATGGCTGTTATTGTTTTTCTCCTGCCGATATTATTCCTTGATTTGATCGGATTCTTCTTTAACATACGGATGCTGCTGAGCTGCTTCCCGAGCAAAGAAAAGCCTGAAAAGCACGCAAATCTTCAAAAATACAAGGTTGCAACAATTTTCCAGTTTGTTTACCAACTCACAATCCTCGCCATGAACACTATTCAAGCGTTCGGTGGACTCGATGCTAAACCCGAAGAATCCTGCAGTATCTTCAAAGCGACGATGACCGTGAACGTTCTCCTGCTTTTCAACCTAACAGCTATATCAGTGATATACTTCTGTCCCCTAGTGCAGGATACCAACGGTAGTCTTGTGGTCTTGGCTGCATTAGCCTTGGGAGCTATTGTATCCATAATTTTAGCGTGGTTTGGCTGCTCAAGCTCCTCAGAGTTCTTATTCAGAACGTCCATCACTGGCTTGTTGGCGTGTGTTGCTGCAGCTTTCTCACTTTGCATAGCTTGGCTGTGTTCTCGTTTGAATCTCAATCACCCCACTCAAAAAGCTCGCGCAAAAAAAACTCAATTGAGGATGTGTTTGAAAGGGAACAAGAAAACCACCGTTTTGATCATGGTTCTATTTCTGTGCCTCGCAGTAATATTTTTCTTCAACGCTGATCCTAACCTGAACGGCACAAAACTGATCTTTGCTGAGTTTATTTGCCTGCTTTCAGCGAACTTTTTCGTTGGAATCGCTTTGCCTGTATTCTTCAAGGAGTTAATTGAATCGAGCTATATTGAGCAATCTGAGATACAAAATTTGGATTCTGAACGCTGGGAACAGGTTATAGCGTAACAATGATAACACTATTAATTAAGGAAGATACTCAGTGCGCCAACTGCCTCAAAGCACGGGTATTTTAGGCAACCTCGTAGTTTTTTTTCATTTCAGCTTTGAAAGACAAAACATCGTTAAAGCTGGAAAGAGCACATCTAAAAAAAAAAACGCTTTGGTGATATGTTAGACCAGTTGGGCTGGGAATCGCTAGAGAGCAGAAAGAGGGCTATGAGGCTATGTATGATGTTCAAAATTCACCACAATCTTGTTGCTTCAGATGGGTTGGATGGAATAGAACCTATACAAAGGAAGAGCAGGAACTGCAATTCTTTCAGTTACAAAGTCCCAAGAATGATCAGAGATTGGAACAGTCTTCCAGACGATGTAGTGCAAGCATCGACCTTGGCATCCTTTAAACAGAGGCTTGCCAGTCTTGATTACTAGACATGATCATTAATTCCTTTCCTTTATTTATTGATTTGTTATTAATTAGGTTTTACTGTTATTGTTGTAAATGTATACTTTTAACGCTTGCGAAAATCTTCAGAAGTAAGGGAGGCAAGTTTAATGGAAGAAGAAGATGATTATAATTTGTCTATAAGCGAAGATATAAGCCAGTGAATGTTGAGATGTTTTGTTGTCATGTTTTGAGATGTATGCAAATCTTGCATACAGCAATTTCAATTAACTTTATCGGGTGAAAGCTCAAAGCTCAAAGCTCAAAGCCTACAAGCCAAGACCAAACGAGTAAACCGAGCGTCTGTTCCACGCATGCAGATAGTTGGGATCGGCGAAACGAAAAGAAACGGCGCGAATGAGCGATGCGACAAGCGGGAAAAACGTTTCTTTTGCGCCGCTCACAACTACCTTGGCTTTTAGTTTTGACTGAGCTTTCATCTGACAACGTTAATTGAAATAGCTGTAAAGGTATGCAAGATTGCATATTTTTTGTATTTTTTTATCCCATTTATAAATGAAACCGCCAGTATATTACCTAGTAAGTTTTTTCGTTCCTGTCAAAACTGAATTCAGTTGCATCTCCACTGAAATACACGTGCCAGTGACATGAACAGCTTTTAGCTGAGCTCCCAAATGGTCCAATCAAGGGTGTTGAGTTTCGATTTTAATATAGTTATCGCGTTCTTTGGCAAGTTTTAAAGTGAGCATATTAATTAATTATACTTTCGAAGCTTTGATACACAAACAAATTAATATTTTGTAGCCATAGTTAATCGAGGACTGGTTTTGAAATGTTGCAGACTTCAATGGCGATAACAATGGAGCTACATTTTATGTTGAGCCGTACTTGATCATGCACATCTTTTGTTTTTTTATTACACGCTATGACTGAATAATTTAATAGCACCATTTCTATTGGTCAGTTGCTCGAACAAAAGTTCAACATCTGTTGTGTTGTGCACGGTCACGGCCGAAAAACGATAACAAAAACATCGAACAAAGACATTCCTTAGGTTTCATAGACCCTATTCATAAATGGCGGCCGATTTATTTATTCTTTTATATTAATGCTAATCAGCCCAACTAGCCTCATTTTAAAGCAAAAATTCTTTTGAATTTTGCACATGCTAACGAGGCTAGTTGGGCTGATTAGCATGAATGTAAAAG
>JAJLRJ010000005.1:5612972-5635472 GCA_024195265.1 Dendrophyllia cribrosa
ACGTTCTCCTGCTTTTCAACCTAACAGCTATATCAGTGATATACTTCTGTCCCCTAGTGCAGGATACCAACGGTAGTCTTGTGGTCTTGGCTGCATTAGCCTTGGGAGCTATTGTATCCATAATTTTATCGTGGTTTGGCTGCTCAAGCTCCTCAGAGTTCTTATTCAAAGCGTCCATCACTGGCTTGTTGGCGTGTGTTGCTGCAGCTTTCTTACTTTGCATAGCTTGGCTGTGTTCTCGTTTGCATCTCAATCACCCCACGCAAAAAGTTGGCGCAAAAAAAACTCAATTGAGGATGTGTTTGAAAGGGAACAAGAAAACCACCGTTTTGATCATAGTCCTATTTCTGTGTCTCGCAGTAACATTTTCCTTCAACGCTGATCCTAACCTGAACGGCACAAAACTGATCTTTGCTGAGTTTATTTGCCTGCTTTCAGCGAACTTTTTCGTTGGAATCGCTTTGCCTGTATTCTTCAAGGAATTAATTGAATCGAGCTATATTGAGCAATCTGAGATACAAAACTTGGATTCTGAACGCTGGGAACAGGTTATAGCGTAACAATGATAACACTATTAATCAAGGAGGATACTCATTGCGCCAACTGCCTCAAAGCACGGGTATTTTAGGCAACCTCGTAGTTTTTTTCATTTCAGCTTTGACAGACAAACCATCGTTACAGCTGGAAAGAGCACATCTAAAAAAAAAGCTTTTGTGATATGTTAGACCAGTTGGGCTGGGAATCGCTAGAGAGCAGAAGGAGGGCTATGAGGCTATGTATGATGTTCAAAATCCATCACAATCTTGTTGCTCCAGATGGGTTGGATAGATTGGAACCAATACAAAGGAAGAGCAGGAACTGCAATTCTTTCAGTTACAAAGTCCCAAGATCAAAAACGAACTTCCACCTCTACTCCTATTTCCCCGGCAAGAACGATCAGAGATTGGAACAGTCCTCCAGACGATGTAGTGCAAGCATCGACCTTGGCCTCCTTTAAACAGAGGCTTGCCAGTCTTGACTAGACATGACCATTCCTTTCCTTTATTTATTGATTTGTTATTAATTAAGTTTTACTGTTATTGTTGTAAATGTATACTTTTAACGCTTGCGAAAATCTTCAGAAGTACGGGAGGCAAGTTTAATGGAAGAAGAAGAAGATTATAATTTGTCTATAAGCGAAGATATAAGCCAGTGAATGTTGAGATGTTTTATTGTCATGTTTTGAGATGTATGCAAATCTTGCATACAGCAATTTCAATTAACTTTGTCGGGTGAAAGCTCAAAGTTCAAGCTCAAAGCCTAGAAGCCAAGACCAAACGAGTAAAACGAGCGTCTGTTCCAGGCATGCAGACAGTTGGGAGCGCGGCGAAACGAAAAGAAACGGCGCGGATGAGCGATGCGACAAGCGGAAAAAACGTTTCTTTTGCGCCGCTCACAACTACCTTGGCTTGTAGTTTTGACTGAGCTTTAATCCGACAACGTTAATTGAAATAGCTGTAAAGGTATGCAAGATTTTCATATTTGCTGTATTTTTTTTTTATCCCATTTATAAATGAAACTGCCGGTATATTACCTAGTAAGTTTTTTCGTTCCTGTCAAAACTGAATTCAGTTGCATCTCCACTGAAATACACGTGCCAGTGACATGAACAGCTTTTAGCTGAGCTTCCAAATGGTCCAATCAAGGGTGTTGAGTTTCGATTTTAATATAGCTATCGCGTTCTTTGGTAAGTTTTAAAGTGAGTATATTTATTATACTTTCGAAGCTTTGATACACAATGAACAAATTAATATTTTGTAGCCATAGTTAATCGAGGACTGGTTTTGAAATGTTGCAGACTTCAATGGCGATAACAAAGGAACTACAATTTATGTTGAACCGTACTTGATCATGCACATCTTTTGTTTTTTGATCACACGCTATGACTGAATAACTTAATAGCACCATTTCTATTGGTCAGTTGCTCGAACAAAAGTTCAACATCTGTTGTGTTGTGCACGGTCACGGCCGAAAAACAATAACAAAAACATCGAACAAAGACATTCCTTAGGTTTCATAACCATGTTGCACTTTATTAGCAGGGTGTAGGCGTCATAAATATCGATTAAAAAGCTCTATTGCGCATTATTCGTTTATTCAAGTCAAAACGGTTCAATTACGAAGTATAATCAATGGATGATGGACTTTGCACATTAATTGTCCTTGCTTAATTCTAAGGGCGCTGTTAAACCGTATGCCATCTACAAGAATTTCTAATCTATTATATTTTGAATGGGAACACTCCAGTGTTAGCGTCATCAATAGCGATTAAAAAGCTCTGCGCCCGTTGTATATATTTAACTATTGAGAGACCTGACTCAGTAAAGTCATACTCAAAAAGAATAAAAAAATAGAAACATCTTTGAATATTTAGAAATGTTACGCTTCATTTACAAAGTAAATTGATTTACGTCATTACAGTGGCTTAAGTGACAAGCCTGATACGATGAGGCTATGTCTACACTATATTGAATAGCTTATCATGTCGACATGAAAAATACTCCGGCCTGGTGTGAACAGAAACGACCCAGAACTGGATATTTACTTCCGTTTCAGTGGGTTCCAATCCTCTCTCCTAGTTGTTGACTTCCGCTACGGTTCGGTTCGATTGCCTGTTCACACTGCCCCAGAGAGTGGCACGAGAATCTATCCGATATGTGACGATTCACTTTCACGAGCGCCGCGTCGCAGCGGCGCTCCGGAACAAAAAATCGTTCCGAAACTAGAGTTTCATGTGTGAACGAAAGGCCTATCCGGTATGGTTTTCGTGCCGGCGCAAGAGCTATCCGGTATTGTGCAGACATAGCAATAAAAGGACGCATACATTTCAACTCGGAGGCTCTCGAAATCAAACATCGCTTTACGACTCGTAACCAAAAGTAAAAACTAAACTGTTAAGAAAAAAAAAACGTTTATTAAACATTAGCCTGCGAGCAGGCCCTACTATTGAAGCGCGAGCTAGCGAGAGCGGCGAAGCCGTGATTTTCGAGCGGCGTTACGAGCGAAGCCGCGAGAACACTAAAGCTCTCGCGCGAAACTATGCCTACGTGAAACCCAAATAGGACCTGCTCACGAGCTAATTAAACATCGATCTAAGAAGACCGAAAAAAAAATACAACAATTTTGGGCCCTTAACTCTAATTCTCTTGACGATTTCCAGGTTTGACACGCGTGTACAAACTGCCCAATAATCTTAACCTTTATAACGGAATAGGTTTCTAGGTCTTAGTATTCTAGGTCTTAGGTTTAAGAAGAATAAACAGTGAACCAAATATATAGTGGGATCGATAATCAAAAGAAATAGAGGGAAATGAAGTGTTTAAATTGAGCTTCATGCTGTCAGTTTCCGAATCGTCTTGGCGCGGAGGCAGGGTTTGTCATTGGGGGAGTCCTGCGCCAGCGTTTAAGCGGGATATGGGCATGTACTCCCTCCCCTCCGCCCCCCCCCCCCCCCCCCCCCCCCACACACACACACACACACACACACTGACACCCCTAGATACATGGATAGATAGATAGATAGATAGATAACTTTATTTATACACGGTATTTCCATCAGTTTAAATTATCATAATCAGCTAACTACCTAACTTCCTAACTACAAATAAGAGGTAAAATATAAAAAAAATAAAAACTGCTTTTCATGGAGGCCGTGTTCAAAATATATTTAAAACTTTACTTAAAAACTATGGCGACTTAGTTTTGTCTTAAATTCGCGTAAGGAAGACGCTTGTCTTAATTCTGTGGGTAAGTTGTTCCACAACTGAGCTCCACTGCAAGTATGAAAAACTTCTTTTCAGATAATCAGTGCGAGGTTGTGGAAGTACTAGTTTGTTTTCGGTATTCCTTAAACGATAAGCATTCGCGTTATCGCGATAAACAAATCTTGATAGTAGATATTCTGGTGTCATCGCATGTAAGGTCTTATACATCATGATAGATTTCTTTTTTAATCTTTGATGACAGAGTTTACGCCACCCTAATGCCCGGAACACATCATCCAAATTACTATCGTAGCTCGCAGACATTAAAATGCGGGCTGCGCGATTTTGAAGCCTTTGAAGCTTTTCAGAAAGGCCCTTATTACAGTTTCCCCACACCACACTGCAATAATCAAAGTGAGGCTGAACAAGGCTATTATAAACTTTGATTAAAATATTAAATGGGATAAGATGCCGTATCCGTTTAATTGCACCAATGACGGAAGCAGTCTTTTTACAGACATTTTCAATATGGCATTCCCAGTTTAAGGTTTGGTCGATATAGACTCCAAGGGATTTAGCTGATACTACTTGTTCTACAGCGTTAGAGCAGTTTTCAATTGAGTATCGAAAGTAATTACACAATTGCTTTGGTTTTGCATTGCTACGCTTTGTGATTGGCTAAAAAATCTCGCGCCACTTTCTGGACCAATCAGAAGTAAAACCAAAACCAATCGTGACTTGCTCGCACGCGTTTTCCCGCGCTTGGCGCCGCCGACATGTAATTGCTTCGAGCTCTGATTGGTTCATTGGATTGTTTACGACTGCTGTGATTGGTCAGAGTAATTACTTTGGTTTTGGTTTTACCACACTCAATTGAAAACTGCTCTATTATTTATAGTAAGAGAAGGGCTTTCTGAAAATTGCGATAACTTCTGCCTTGATGCAAAAATTCATGGGCACTAAAATTGCACATATTTTAAGTATCTTTTCTTAGCATAGCCAGTAAATACTGCAGCCACAATGGCATCAGGTTAATACCAACGAGACTTTCACAATAATTTGTTTGACTCTCCTTATTCGCTGGGGAATATTTTCAGGCCACAAGGGATTTACTTAATATCTTTGACTTCCTTCAAAACATACAGGGATCCCGGGCAGGGATCATTCTCAATAGAATATTCCGTTCCACTGAGGGTTCAATCCCAAAGATCCTAAAATATCTTTATTAAAGATTCCAAACGATCCAAAAGTTATCAAAGGTCCAAAAGATCCTAAGCGATCTAAAAGCCCGGGGGGGGGGGGGGGGGGGGGGAGGGGGGTACTCAACAAAGTTTTGTACGGGGATGCTCCGCCCCGAGGTCCAAACCCTTACCCTTTCATATACCGTTTTTGACAGAAAAGGTACCCCTTTCATATACCTTTCATTGAAAATGGTACCCCTTTCATGTACCTTTCATTGAAAATGGTACCCCTTTCATATAGCCTTTACGTGCGTCTGTTTGATATATTTTGAAAGGCCCTCTTTATAATACACCATTTCCTATTCTTCGTGAAATCCCTTCCCTTTCACATACTTAAACTCGTGAAATCCCGACCCTTTAATATATACCTCCAGCCTCAAAAAGGTACCCCTTTCGGGCGGAGCATCCCCGTATAGCCCATTATAGGGAGTATCCCCCCCCCCCCCCCCCCCCCCCCGGGTCTAAAAGATCCCAAACGATCTAGATCTAACACAGGCAGCCCAAGCTCACGTCACGAGAAAGCGAAGGATTAATTATTAGCGGTGTGGGAGACGGGACGTGACCCTTTGAAGAAAGCGGTATTGGGTTACACGGCGGCCGTTTGTAAAATTTGAGCGCTTTATAAGACTTTGTATGGGGAAAAAATAACGTAGATTTCAAACGCTTAATAAAGCGAAATTTAGGCATTAATTCAATAAAGTGACTCTATTAAACTCACCTCTGGTGTATTCTTTTCTCCTTTGGGGTATTTCAAGCCGTTTTGGTGATTTCTTTGTTCCCAAACAAAGAAATCACCAAAACGGCTTGAAATACCCCAAAGGAGAAAAGAATACACCAGAGGTGAGTTTAATAGAGTCACTTTATTGAATTAATGCCTAAATTTCGCTTTATTAAGCGTTTGAAATCTACGTTATTTTTTCCCCATACAAAGTCGTATAAAGCGCTCAAATTTTACAAACGGGCGCCGTGTAACCCAATACCGCTTTCTTCAAAGGGTCACGTCCCGTCTCCCACACCGCTAATAATTAATCCTTCGCTTTCTCGTGACGTGAGCTTGGGCTGCCTGTGGATCTAAAAGATCTAAAAGATCCCAGACGATCTAAACGGTCCTGACCATCTAAACGATCAGATCCCAGGTGATCTAAACGATTTAAAATACAGTGTAACCTGTATTAAGCGGACACCCTTAGGACCCTCGCTAATGTCCGCTTAATAGAGAGGTCCGCTGAATGCAGGTTCGTTTTACAGTAAATTTAGGGACCCAAGCAGCTGATGTCCGCTTAACAGAGGGTACTGGTGTCCGCTTAATATGGGGTCCGCTTAATACAGGTTTCACTGTATCTAAAAGATCCCAGACGATCCAAAATATCTAAAAGATCCCAGACGATCTAAAAGATCTAAACGATCTAAAACGATCTCACGATGAAGAGATGACTGCTAGCTGACGGTGTTGTCTGGCTTTGACGTCACCGGTAACTTGCGATGCATGAAGGTAAATGAAAGTGAGCCCACGGTTCATTCCCTATTTTCAAAGGAAACGTTATATATGATAACTCGCACTGTGTACAACAACACAAAATGGCGCAAATGGCGGACAGTTTGTGATGCTCGGTAATTTTTGGAGGCAAGTCGTGGTTCTTCACCAAATAGTCTTTGTGAATCACCTTAGAAAATGATCAGAGATGACGGTAAAGCCGATTCAGTTTTATGCAGAATCATTGACAAACTCCAGAAAAGTTCGCTTTTCGTGGAAATGAAAGCAGATTTGCAGGTGAGACATTTTTTTTTGCTATAAGCTTAAGTTAAGTCCTGTATGTATTAAACTGGGTTAAACTACAGTCGAAGCTGCCGTAACCGGGCATCCTCGGGAAACAGAAAAAGGGTCCGTAGCTGGAGCTGACTTACCCTGGGTGCCAGAGGTTTTAATTTTTTAGTGAAAACGGCGAGTTTGAGCGGCGAAGCCGCGACAACGAGACGCAACGCGCCGAGAAAAAATAAAAACCTCTGGGCACTCGAGTACACAATCTCATTTCCATGCGACTTGTGGATCGGATATCTCACCAAACCGGTTTTAACCATTATATGACAGCTGACATGTTTTTAAAAACGCAAGTGGCGCATCGATGCGTGACAATATTCCGCAAAAAGAGCTTTCGACTGTTGAAAATTTTGCGTACATGGGTAGACGATTTTTGTCGCGTTTGCCTGAGTCTTGCTTAAAGAGTATACAGTAGAACCACTTGCATCCGTATGAATTACAAAACAGCTATCATGCTGCAGATTTAAATATTTCAAACCGGATGCAATAACGCCATACATCTGACAATGGAGGTAAAGGTCCCAGAAACACGTCAACTTAATTAAACGCAGAATAAACTCTGAGGAGCTAACAACAATTGCAAGATGCCACTATTCCAATATAGACCGTGACTATCGCATAAGACTTGGATCTTTATGGACTCGTTTAGCCGTGATGAAGAACACAATCTCGCAAGTTATGTTAACCGCAGACTTAGGCTCACACCGGGGGTTCACATTAAAGATCATTAAATCACGGACTGTAAATCTCTCAGACACGTACTTGGGGTAGACCTGTTCTAAAGCTGGGCTAAAGTGCTTTAAGCGACGAGCAGGATTTGTGCTAGGCCTGTCACCCTTTATGACAAACTAAAAGATGGCAAAAAGTCGCAATCTCTGTCTACGTCTGCCATTGTTGTTTGGGTGGCTACACTTTGGGAAACCGGTTTTTCACGCGCCCGTGGCGAAATGTTTTTGTCTAGCCAATCAAAGTTGCTGTTACATCATTAACTCCCGGCAGAGTCTGGAAACGAGTAGGAGTAACCAATCAGCGAGCTAATTCAGATTCTGAACTAAGTCCCCGCATGGAAATGAGGTTGTATATTCGAGTGACCAGAGGTCCGTCTCGCGAGCTTCTTCTAACCGTTTATACGGTTAATTTCACTCATGATTTTCAGAGAACGGACCTCTGGATCCAGGGTGGAGCTGACTGCTTACAGAAATGATTCATGGAAGAGGAGAGTTCAAACAGGGTTTTGCTGGGTTTTGTCAAGGCGGCCGTAATTAAGTAGAGCTGTTCGCTTACGAGAGTGTCCGCAAATATAATATGTTACATGTTTTTTAACCTTAAGCTCACTTTTAAATTTTATATGAAGCTCGAGGTTTTGCTCATCTTTGCCCGCTCTACAGAAGTAAAAGCAGCTTTAAATCAATTTATCAGTTCTCCTGAAGCAACGTTTAATTTTAATATGTTGTGTTGTTTAAAGAAAGAGGTGGCAAAACCTCACATTCATGTGTCAGACATGAAGAAATGTATTCAAACCTACCTAAGGGATTCTGGCTGGGAGGTCAAGCTGCAGAATGCTGTATATGCTCAGTTAAAGAGGTGAGATTTTTTTATGAGCAAAGCAGAATGCTCAATAGACCTCTTTAGCTTGTATGTTTTGTTTTCCTAATGTGGGTCATGTGATGTTCTCAAGGGAATTTGTCCTTTGTCTTTTCATAAATTATGCATACATATGCATGTAAAGAAAACAAAATTAAAAAGAAACAGTTCTCTGGGGTAACATCACATGATCTACATTGGGAAAACAAAACATACAGTACAAGATAAAGAGGTCTACACTCTCTCATGGTCAGTCATTTTCAGATTCAGATACCATTAAGTAACATATGCTACGGCTTACAGTAGGTTAACAGAAAAAAAAAATATAATAAAGGGGTAAATGATAAACTTCTCTATTTACTTAACAGACTGAAACTTATGCTATTCTTGGTTTGCATTTAAGTCAGCAAAATTCAGAAGCATTTAAAAAACAGATTTTGATTCCAAAAATAATTACTGTTTATGAAATTGTAAAGAGTTTAAAACTACACATCTGGGCCAAATTTTGAAGCTTAAAAGCATTTTGTTCAAGAGTTATAGGCAGGGGCGTAGCTACCTGTACGCACATACGCACATGCGTACCTGAAAAAGTCAGAAAAAAAGAAAGATTTGGGACTTGAGGGTGGGGGGAGGAGGTAGGGGGAGTGTTTGTAAACAGTGATTGTGCGTACCTCTGAAAAAGTCCTGGCTACGCCCCTGATAGGCGAACGAGTATTAGACATTTTTAATTAGAACATGATGGCCAAAAATTTAAAGTTTTAATTACACCAAAAATCTCATCACAAAATGTTTTTTGTTTTTTTTTTTTTCCCTTTATTTTTTCTTACAATACATCTACATCAAGTGCTAAACTTACGATACATGTATGTTACGTACTTATAATACATCTATATAACTTACTTACAATACATCTACATTACTTACTTACAATAAAAATGTGGAGCAGTTGTACATCGGTCAGGCAGGGGGATATGTACAGAGAATTGAGGTATAAACATGTATATAGTAGAAGAGAATAATTTACTTTAATACTGTACTCAAAAATTTCCACTTTGATGGTAGAGCGCACGTGCTTCCTGAGTTAATCTCAATGTCATAAATCGATTTAAGATAATGCTGAAAACCTTTTACATTAGGCACAATTCTTTTTCTTTTGCTAATCCATATATAATTTCTTGCTAAAAGGCAGCAAAAATTGATCTGTGGATGATTTTTGGACGAGTCTGGCTTTAAACCAAGCGCGACAAGCATATCTATTGTATGATGTTCTGGAGTAATATTATGTAAAGTCAGAATTGCAGTTAAATTATGCCAGAAGGAGGCCACATTGGGACAAGACCAAAAGAGATGAAGTAATTTCTCAGGCTCCTCAGTACAAAAAGAGCAATTTGGGTTTTCTTCAATTCCAATTTTTGCAAGAAAGTCATTGGTTGCTATTCGTCTATGTAACAGTTTGTATTGAAATTCAAGGATTCTGGCACTTTTAGTGTATTTAGCGGCAAGTTGGTAAGCTTCTGGCCAGTTAATTAAGTCCATAGAATTCAAGTTGCAATCCCCGAGCCATTTCTCATGGTTACGGATTGGAGACATAATCTTTGTGGAGAGTAGCTTAGTATAAACGAGTTTACTTGCACGATGGCATTTAGCTAATTTTGCCGCGAAGTTTTCATAGTTACTATTGTCTATATTAACACAGTTGTTTTTACCCGTGTTCCAAAGGGATTTCAGAGCTGACAAAAGTCCGTTGTATTTCAATGGGCAGACGTTAAGGTTGTATTTGTACTGTAATTGAGCTAATGATAAAAAGTTATTGGAGCCGTCTTTCAAATGTTTCACTTTCGTAATACCACTTTCAAACCATTCTCGATAGAAGATAGGACGGCTACCAATTCTTACAAGTGAGTTGTACCATAGAGATTGTTCAAGAAATTGTTTCTCGGACGTTATATGTTCCTCGAAATTAACTTCCGACCAGATTGACAGTATCTCGTTTATGAAAGGACTCTTTAGCTTGAGATTCTCGACAGTGTCATTCCTGTTTAAGTTGCCTTCAAAAACTATGGTTCCTCCGTGTCTTTCAAGCTCAAGATCAAAGAAATATTTCCATTTTCCCTGGTTTTCTTTGTCCAGGTATTTTTTGATCCATGTAGCTTTTAGAGATTTGTTAAAGGATTGTATATCTATCATTTTAAGTCCCCCATTGGAATAATCATTAACAATTATATGGCGTTTGATTTTATCTCCTTTTCCATTCCAGAGAAATTCATAAAATAATTTGTTTACTTCCTTGATAACTTTTGCATTTGAATGTAAAGGAGAGAGTACATAGACGAGTTGTGAAGCAACTAAATTCTTTAGAACTGTTATTTTCCCAATTAAGGTAAGTCTGCGATATTTCCAGCAACTTAAAACATTTCGAACCTTATCTAGTTTTTCGCTATAGTTTAGAGATGCTGTTACTTCTGGGTCAATTGAAAACCAAACTCCTAAAGCTTTAACTTTATCTTTGGGCCATTTAAAGTTTTTACCAGGTATAGATACTTCAGCGTTACCACAACTTGCTCCAATCCAAAAGGCTTCTGTTTTCTTGTCGTTAAGTTTTAAGCCAGAAATTTCATAGAAATCATCTAGTGTTTTTAAGGAAGCTATTAGAGATTCCTGTGTTCCATCTAGTATAAGCGTTGTATCATCTGCGTACTGACTTAGCTTGATTTCTTTGCTATTTACAAAAATACCTTTAATATTTTTATTTTCACGGATTTTTTTCGCTAATATTTCAGCTGATAAAACAAACAAGTAAGGTGAGAGAGGGCATCCCTGCCTTACCCCTCTTTGAAGTTCAAAAAAATTACTTGCCCACCCATTATTTAAAACACAGCTTTCTGGACGGTTGTAAAAAAGGTTTAGCCACTTCAAAATGCTACTGCCAAAACCAAAATAATGAAATGTTTTCCTTATAAAAGCCCATTCTATTGTGTCAAACGCTTTTTCAAAGTCTAGAAATAATAATAGCCCTGGAATATTTTTCTCTTTGGCATAGCAAATGACACTATCAATAAGACGGATATTTTCGCCAATAAATCTACCTTTTAAAAAAAACCAGTCTGGTCATGATTGATAAGATTGGGCAGAAGAGGTTTTAAGCGATTAGCAATTGATTTCGCCGCTATTTTGTAGTCACAGTTAAGAAGGGTTAGAGGTCTCCAGTTTTTGACAAAAAATGGTTCCGCGTCTTTCTTAGGGATGAGTTTGATAATTCCTCTTCTCTGGGTTGTTGAAAGTAGTCCAGTTTTATAGGCATGGTTCAGTGCGCAGATAAGAGAAGTCGAAATGTCATTCCAAAACACTTTGTAGAACTCGGCTGGTAAGCCGTCGGTCCCAGGAGTCTTTTCTGATTCCATATCTTTTAGGGCCTCTAAACACTCTTTTTCGGTTAACTCACCTTCGCACGCAGTCAGATCCTCTTCATAAATATTTCTTTCGTCTTCGCGCTCAAAGCAAAAGTTTATATCATTTTGGTCGTTTATTTTATTTTTGGATGAATAAAGATCACAAAATGTTGGATTCACTATAAGTTCCATCAGAAGCTTATCACGTAGAAGCGTGCAACTTCCCCCTATATGTTCAGAACTATGCTGGGGATTATTAGAATTCCCAACCGACCAATCAGAATCGCGGATTGAATTTTTGCCCTTATATGGAAGGCGGTTTTCAGCTCCACGCGCGTACGCGCGGCCGCTCAAATCGGCAAGAAAACATAGAGGAAACAACAAGCGCTTCGCGAAATATGGACAGCTTACTTTCACGGCTATTTTCGTCGCTACCAAATCACATTTTGAGGTTCAAAAATGAGGAGGAAAAAGTATTGAATATTTTAGTAGTTCCAAGAAGATGACGACGGAGTAAGGAACGAAAAAAAGCTCAACACCGCGAAATCTGGACAACTCAGGTTTTTTCAAGCCTTGTTTCATCTCTACCAAATCACCACAAAAATGGCTCTTTAAAGAATTTCATGTGCAATATGGTAATTGATTTTACTTATTCAAATGTAGTTTCAAATTAGAAAGATTGTTTAAGTCAGGTTTTTATGGTAGTAAGAAAATATGAATTGTTTTTAACTCCACAAAGAGATTGAAGCCTACGGAAGAAGCGAAGCAAATTCTCATGATTCAGTACGCATGCCATGTGTTTTTCTGTTTTATTTTGAAAACAAAAGTGTTTTTACTCTCCTTTTCGCTTATAATTTATCGCTCAAACATACAATATTTCGTGTCTGACTTGAGCTTAGGGTTTTTCTTCCCAAATCGGTTGGAATAAAATTTGTTGTATAGATTTTGAAATATGAACGGCGGCGCGGTGTTCATAAATATTCAGTTCGCTGTATTTTAAACAGCCAACACTTTTTAAAACTTTCACCGACTTTGTCAACCCATCCTTACATGTACCATGGTTTTTCTTTGTATATACCATAATTGTTTTTCAAAGCGATTTTTGAGAGGAAATGAGCATACCAAATCAGTACGTTTCAAACATGTTTATTTAGCTCTCGAGCCTACTTGTTTTCCGAATTTATGATTTCGTGCGAGAAAGTTCTGATCATTTGTATCTTGAGAAATAATTTAACGTACTATTTTTAAAACTGAGTTGCATTAATTTTTTGTTTTGTAAATGTGGCATCGCTAAGGTTCTGAACTCACGGAGTACGTTTTCATCATCTCGACAAAACTACTTGCGGTTGTCTTGAGGAATTTCGAAGTTTTCGTATCATTAAGCTTAATTGTTTTCAAGCAGAAGCTATCATGAGCTGTTTCGAGTTACGATTTGTTATGAGTAATTTTAACTGTGATAAACTGGCTATTGAAGATCTGTATTTATTCATTCAACTACATTGTATTTGAGTCTATTTGTCTTTGTTTTTAAATAAAAGTGATTTGGGAAACCTACATGTTGTGTGCATCTTTATTTCATTTTCATCTTTCTTTGATGCAGGTGTCCTAAAGTTTTGAACTCTGTGTTTTTATCATTTCACCGTATTTCATTCATTAACTGATTTTGATTGCTGATATGTTGCTGTTGACACAAATCGCTGTGGAGTATTAAGTTAAACCTGAGACAGCAAGCAATCTAAATGGGAATTTTTTCGCTCTGCCGGTAAAGTTTTTCCACGGTTGATACAATTTCTCCTTTTCTCCGCTTCCTCCAGTTCGGCATAATCGGCCTTCTTTTCTCCAAAGGGAGTCAATGGCCGTTTGAATAGTATAAAGTTGACATTTTGGTCGAGTCTCAGAACTGCAAAGTGCAATTATTGACCTTTGTAGTAGCTTGTATGAAACAAGATACAAGCTTTTCCTGCAAGTGTTGTAGGAGCGCGCGTTTCGCGTGGAAGTAGGCTTCTTTTAGAACTCCATATTAGGAAGTAAATTCTGATTGGCTCCCCGCGTTTTCTAAAAATCCCCAGCATCGGAAACGAGTTAATCGCTTCTCTGTTATGAGCTTCTGGTTCCATTTATTCGCTTTATAAGCATCTATAATGCAAAAATAACTTCTAACTTGACCAAGTTTGTTTGTTTTAACAGCTTTTCTGAAATAGTGTGATGAATTGCGTGACACATTTAAAACCTTTATAAATTGGAAGCAAAACATTGTAAAAACCTAAAACTTTTTGTGAAAGATTATAACACTGATATCCACATACCATGTTAGAAAAAGCTGTCTAGGATGTATACTTTAGATTTTTGCGCAAACCAAGAATGCAGAGTCCCTGGTCCAGGCTGCCTTGTTCAGTTTTTACTGTAACCTAACCCGTGTATCAGGGGAAGGGGTGGGGACAAGTTGGTTCCTACTACACTTTAGTACAATTTATTTTACTACATCTGAACTCTCTATACTTACATGTAAGACAGACACTGTTCTACTAAGGGAGCTAGCTTGTTGTGGTTCCAGCAGTGTCCTATATTCTTAGATAGAGTTGTCTGTATGTGTGATACATGTACAATGTATCAATGGATCAGAATAATATTAATTGCATACACTATATGCCTTTGGCATTACAAATCCTGACAGTATGCAGGAGG
Organism: Dendrophyllia cribrosa; assembly: GCA_024195265.1. Classification (NCBI taxonomy): domain Eukaryota; kingdom Metazoa; phylum Cnidaria; class Anthozoa; order Scleractinia; family Dendrophylliidae; genus Dendrophyllia; species Dendrophyllia cribrosa. The sequence continues at coordinate 5,627,434 of JAJLRJ010000005.1, forward strand.
TATGTCACAAATTAAGAAAATGATATATGACTTGAATGTAGAAAACCTTACCTTGATTGCCATTCTTATTATACACAATGTAGTATACCTGTGACTTAAATGGCTAAAACATCTGATTGCTGTACCAGTATCATTGGTTTCCTTTCAGGGACTCAGGTTTCTTTTCTTGCAAAACTGGTTATAATTATTTTTTTGAGTAAACAAGTTTTGTATTTTACTAGTTTACCAGATGTATCCTTAACATCAGACACTCCACAGAGCCAAATAAAGGAACCATTAGCATTCATACGCAAGGCACAGGTATGAGAGGGAAATTTTCTGACAGGTGTGGATGTCAACCAAGTAACTTTATTTCATTTTACTTTATTAGCTTTGCCAGACTTAGCACTGGGACACCACAACGGCTTGCACCAATTACTGTGGGCCTTTAACTGCACCTCCCCCCCTCCTCCTTCTCCTCCCTCCTAAGGAAAGGTTGAACCACTTGCTGGGGACTATGTTCCTTCTCTATTTGAACAGTGAGTGGGTTCTTTAATGTCCCCTACTATTTAGTGTGAGAAGGCCAGTGCAGGTGACAAGGCTAATGGCCTAACATCAGGCTTTGTTCAAAGATCCTGGTTGTTGATCTGGCCTGGATTCAAACCTGTGATATCCTCCCACTCTGCAGACTGAGCCGAGTTGTTCAAAGCCTGATTAGCACTAATCCTAGATTAACTCTCAACAGGACATATGAGTTGTCATGGTAATTAACCCTGGATTAGCGCTAATCGTCCTTCGAACAACTCGGCCCTGGTGTTAGTTCCTTCAAATGATCATGACTCCAGTATTCCAAGTCCAGTATTCCAAGTCAGGGTGATTTACTAAGGAGACATTTTATTGAATAATAATGTGTTTATTGTAAACACTGGTGTATAAGCTGCACTCTCAGATACATTGTAAGCCGCACCCCAACAAAGATAGCAAGCACTGTTATTTGGACAATTTGAGGCTAAATTTTACAATGTGTAACCACACATTGTGGATCCTTATTCTTCAATTTGATTTTTGGTTTCAGAGGTGCAATGGCAGCTCTGTTAGAGAAACAAGACTCACTTTTCTACACCATCTTAAGTTAAAGAATGTTTGCTCCACGTTTTTACGTCAAATAAATAGTCATCTAAATTTCAAGGCTCAAAAAGTCTGGTCAACGTATATCACCAGAAAGTACAATGTTCCAGCGGATAAGCTGCACCACTGATTTTGAGCAAAACATTTGGGCAAAAAAGTGTCATGCTTATATTCTGGTTTTCATGGACTTTAATTTTTGTTTGTTTTATAGATGAACTGGGAGAAGAGGATAGTGAAAAGCATTAACAGCATGTGTACCGAGTTATCGCTTCCATTGGCAAGAAAAGTTAGTTTAAAACTTCAATCTTATTATTTTATCCTTGCAAGTCTGTGGTTGTTAATAATTAACAATAATAATAATTTTTCTTGAAACATAAAAAGGCTCAATGTTTTAATGTTTTTTATGTCTACTTAGTAACTGTATTTTCCATTGAGACATAGGTGACCCTCATTGTACACTGTACACTGTATCAGGGCGCGACAAAAGCGCTGTCCGATAGCCCGGGGCTAGTGAAGCGACCCGTCGGGCTAGTGTTTTTTTGTCGGAGTTTGCCCGACGGGCAAGCAATATTTGTTGCCTTTTCTCATCATTAGAATTAAAATAAGAACTTAGAAGTGTGTAATAAACAGTTCTCTAGTGAAAGTGAATGCGAGGAACATTTTAAAAATGTAAGAAAATATCAACGGCGAACAAAAGAAATGGAATTGAATGATGCGTTTTCGTAAATAATTATAATGTACAGTTGCGGCCGTAATCTGTCTTCTCACTCCTCTGCTTTTAGGTCTTTAAAATCGCTGTTGTTTTCATTGTATTAAGTTCAAAGTAAACCAGTTAGGATCTGTCTTGTCGATTAAGACCGTTTTCTTTAAACAAGCTAGACAACTTGAACATTTGCCGACACAGTCGTTGCGTTAATTTAATACTGGATAGATTGTTTTTCCCACGAACGGCAAATATTTTTGCCGTCTGCCGTTTGCCATTTCCATGGGAAAGTGAGTAGTTTCACGTTTCTCAAACTCATGAACATGTGAATTAACTTCGATTTTTCTAGTGGGTTGATTCATTTTACGATTCGAGGAAAAGTAAGGATAATAAACTACAAGCTGCCGTTTGCCGTGTACGCGTAGAACAGCGTGCGTAATTTAATCTCTTGATACCACAGGTGAACCAAGCACAATATGCGAGTAGGGAAACTGGGTACTAGAATTGAGCTTTGTTTAGCTTTGTTTTGCTTTGCAACATTTGCGAAAGTTTCTGCACGAAATTTATAACTTTTGTCTTAAAAAGTACAAATGAAGTTTGAAATAAAGTGTTGACATGTAACCTGGTGTCTTTGTTGGTTCATTGGGTCCCTCCATGGCCTGTATTTGAGTATTTTCTTCCATGCGCTACATCATGGATAAATATAAGACAAGGTTGGAAACTATTTTGGTCGGGTCGACGAGGCCGCGCAAGTAAACGCGGTCGATGAAATGCAAGAAGAACACACATTGTCCCTCTATCCCCGTATTCAACAAGATCGATAGTTGTTCCAACTTTTTCCGTAATTTTATTGCCAATAACTCACACTTTCGAGACGCAATCCAACGCCGAACTTCACCATCTCGCTCGACGATGGCGGCCATTAGCCGTGAGGACGAAAAGTGGCTACAACCTCGATCCCGCGAGAAGATTTTATCCCCCACTACTGGTACGCACCGCCGTCCATTTCAGCACGCGCCTCCACCGGGTAAGTAAACTTTTCGCAGCAGTGAAAACCCCTTGAAATGGCGAAGTTAATTACTTACAAGAGAATGCTACGTTGAAGTTTGATCCGTTGCTTTCGTTTTCCGTAACTTTCCTCTCTGGGTAAGTAAGATATTGTCTTAAACTTGTTCTGGAAGAAATAGGAAGACGGTATACATCTCAGAGGGGTTGTAAAAATATAATGTTCTGGCGATCGATCGCCGCTACATGCCGATGCTCGCATGAAAACAAAATTATTTTCAGCCTCAAATTTAATGCCCCTAAATCTCAACATCTTCATCTTTTGATATGTCTCTAAAGTTCAGTTATCGACTAGAATTCTTGAAAGAAATACAAACAAGTGAATTCTGACATTGAGTTCCCTCTGAAAACTTTGAATTTTCGCCATGTTTTGCCCCAATATCAATATCAATGATGCACTATTTTGCTTAACATGGCTTATTCAAAACAGTCAATGTTTTCGTGAACAGTGTACGGGCTTATCAGTTAATAATAAACCGGCTGAGCTAATTATAACAACTCTGTTGAACACGTAAGTTTTTACCTCGCCATATATATCGATTTCTTCGAAGGTAGGAACTGAAGTGGAGAAAGCGCTGTACTGTTAAAAACCAAACTACGTAACCTTTGTTTTGATCCAACTCTGCTTACTAGTAATCGAAAAACCTTCGGCCTGACAGAAAAAAATACACGAAGCTGAGTCGCAGAAATAAGCGTCGCAAGATTGTAACTTGAAGATCAAACTTCAACGTAGCATTCTCTTGTAAGTAATTAACTTCGCCATTTCAAGGGGTTTTCACTGCTGCGAAAAGTTTACTTACCCGGTGGAGGTGCGTGCTGAAATGGACGGCGGTGCGTACCAGTAGTGGGGGATAAAATCTTCTCGCGGGATCGAGGTTGTAGCCACTTTTCGTCCTCACGGCTAATGGCCGCCATCGTCGAGCGAGATGGTGAAGTTCGGCGTTGGATTGCGTCTCGAAAGTGTGAGTTATTGGCAATAAAATTACGGAAAAAGTTGGAACAACTATCGATCTTGTTGAATACGGGGATAGAGGGACAATGTGTGTTCTTCTTGCATTTCATCGACCGCGTTTACTTGCGCGGCCTCGTCGACCCGACCAAAATAGTTTCCAACCTTGTCTTATATTTATCCATGATGTAGCGCATGGAAGAAAATACTCAAATACAGGCCATGGAGGGACCCAATGAACAAACAAAGACACCAGGTTACATGTCAACACTTTATTTCAAACTTCATTTGTACTTTTTAAGACAAAAGTTATAAATTTCGTGCAGAAACTTTCGCAAATGTTGCAAAGCAAAACAAAGCTAAACAAAGCTCAATTCTAGTACCCAGTTTCCCTACTCGCATATTGTGCTTGGTTCACCTGTGTTGATACTCGCAAGCAAGTCACGTAATATAAAATGTGTTATTTTTGTTGTATCAAACTTCCGAAAGGGTTTGCAAGATATTTTACGTTATCCAAAGACGAAAGACTGCGAATAAGAGTACTAGTTTCATTGATCAATCGATCATAGCTTTCATAACCAGCGCAAAAATAAGTTTTTCTCGTAATTTATAATTTATTCCGCAACGTTCGCCGTCGGGAGCGAACACAGTTAGAGATTTTTTGCCTCTTGGTGTAATATTCATCCCTTGTTTAAATTTGTTTGTTTTAATAATTAATTTACTTTTGGGCTAGCTCTTCAGAGCTCCGGGCTAGTAAACTAAAGCAGCAGCTTGCCCGAAGGGCAAGCTGATTTTTTCATTTTCATCCCACCCTGTGTATATACAAATGATAAAAAACAAACAGTACATTGGGAAAGTGCTGCTCAATTACTTTCATTTGAATTATGGTCACAGTTTAAGATTTCATACACAGACTGGAAAGTAAGTACTACCCTGTATATAGTACCGCAGGACAGGCGTCTAAATTTGTACATTGGTACCACTGTTAGAATCGTTACAATACAATATCCTTTATTAGTTTTCCCAAATGGGATCTTCCAAACTAATTGTGGTACCTTATAGAATATTGAACCAAAAAATATGACATGTTGTTTAATTAAAATAATATAAATTATTAGTGGTACTTCCTAGGGGTAAAAAAATCAATTTAAGCCATTCCCATCAAATGAGATTCTGGTAACTTTTAGGGTGTTTTCGAAAATTTACGACAAGCACCCCCATCATACATATTTTGATAGAACAGCATGGAATAGCATTGTAGAAGAATATTAAACTGTAATATATCACTAGACAATCTCATCTGCTGCACTGAATTGTTCTGTTTTATACATGTAGAGATCATCTTCAGACCAGGCACACATGGCATCAAAATTTGAAACTTTGGGAGGCGAACTGGATGAGAAACGTGAGTTGTGTGCATGATCACATGTATTTACAAAATCTAAATTTTTAATCTTAGGCAAAGTATTAAATAATTTATTCTAATGGGTGTATGCAAAGTCGGCTGTGTTAAAGTTTTCAACAGATGCTTGCAAGCACTCGTCATTGATTTGATAATAAATATACCTTTTTAAGTTTATCCATGTGTTCATTGCGTTATTTACACATGTACATGTAACATGTTTTCACAAAGATGTCACTGACAACATGATCAACTAACTACTGTAAATGTACTTAAAAAAGAGCAATGGCATAGTGCACATGTCAAATATTTATTCTTTTTTTATTTCTAAGAAATGGAAAAAATCAAGCCAGTCTATGCTCCTAAAGACTTTTTTGAGGTAAGTGTCAGACACCTACAGTTGTACATTGTACATGACTTTTGTATGAATACAGACCAAATTATTGGACTTCCACTCAGTTGTGTTATCATAATAAATTTTGCTCCTTTGATCTGAAAGAAATAGTAATTATATTGAATTATTTGCACTGTCTTTCAGGCCCTTATAACCATAGAAAACCCAAGTTTCACTCCACTTCGAAAGACTCCAAGGTAAAAATGTTGTGTCTTGTAATCTGTGTACACTGACTAAAAATTCACCAGCTAGCAGACAGCATACTGTATTTCCTCAAATAGCAGCCAGGGGCGATTATTAATTAATATATTTTAAAATTGCTTCACTCCAAAAGAGGGCGATTATTCAAGGTAAGGTGATTAATCAAGAAGAGCAATTACTTCTTGCTGGAGGTGCTAATGTGCTAATTAGAGAGCTCCAACAAAATTAAAAGGTACAGGTAAGAGTCAAAATTACACGAACATCACTATAGAAAAACTGTATGAAACCTGTGCTTTTCTAATTTTTCTGACATTATTTGTAACAATTTAATCAAAGTTTGTTTCCTTACTACATGATGTAAATTTTTAACTTGACTGGGAGGGACGATTTTAATGGAAGGAGGCAATTATTTCAAAATTAATATCACCAAAGGGGGTGATTATCCGAGGGGGGCAATTAATAGAGTGATGGCTATTATATTTCAGGAAATATGGTAGATCTGTAAGCACAGCATAACTCCCTTTGTGAACATTCATGCACCTCAGTTCCTTAAGCAAAGCTGAAAAAATAAGATAAATGTAATTCCCATTCAATCAAAAATTTGTTAATAGTCAGTGATTTTTGTATATGCATAATTATTGCACAGAAGTAACCTAACATAGAACTCAGAGCAGAATGCATTTGCACACGAACTGCAAACCTGTCAAAAACTTGAGAGCCACCAAATGAATTGTAGATTGTACCTAAAATCCATTTTGTTGATCTTGACGTTTTGACTGGTTTGCGGTTCGTGTGCAAATGCATTGTGTTCTGAGTTTTCTGTTACGTCACTTCTGTCTGTATTTGCTGCTCAAGCTTATGCCACACCTACTCTTTATTATACTGTCTAGCATTTTGAGAGGGTTATGCTGTTTTATATGCCAGGTACAATGTACCTGTGCCTTCCCATTTGCCTGTGTGAGAAAAACAAAAACTGGCCAAACTTTTTCCTTCTGAAAGTCATTATTACTTCATCTCTCACCATGCTTATAAGATTATAACCACAGTCTGTTTTAAGACTGATTGTGCTCTTGAACTCACTACTTCTTTGCAATATTATTGCTCTACAGTACTATCAAAGGATGGGGTTTGATTAAAGTTCAGCTGTACACAAAATCCGTCCAAGATTTGGTAAGTTGCTTTCAGATTCTGCAAGGCCCAGGGCGAAAGAATGGGAGCACTAGTAGTAGTCCCTAAAAGGTACCGCGATAATTCTAACTGTGGTCGTTTTAGATTCAAGTACCCTAAGCGGTACCAATCTGCAAATTTTGACCCCCTAAAAGGTACGAGAGCACCCTCTTCATTTTTATATGGGAGTCCCGGGCACTACGCTGCCAGCTTTTGAAATAATGCATTCACGTTCTAAGCTAAGATCATCTCTTTATATATGGACTGACAAAGGAAAATTACCCAATATATCAATAACAAGGCAAAGACCTTGTCCACGGTGTATTTTTCCAGAATGGTTTATTATTGCTAGTGAAAATAGGATGAAATTTGACACAGTCTGAAAATTTCGAAAGTACTTGTGTGACATATAAATTTCAACAAGATTATTATTGGTACCAAATTTTCAGTCTTATCTCAACAGTGTGTTGATTGATTGTGTTGTTTTTTTGTTTACATCTTGTTAACGATAATAATAAATATCAATTTGCTTATAAATAGAAAGCAGCATACAAAGAACTGGATGGAGGAAACTTGCACAGTGGCGTAGACGATGCTTTGCTTGAGAGCTCCTCTACAGGTAGGTTGAACCTTTGGATAATTTGGCATAAAGCATGTAAACTAAGAGAGTTTTGCCTGAAAAAAGTCAAAGGCTTTTACAAGCCAAACTCGTGAACACAAAACAACCTACGGACCCTCCCCTTTCCTACGCGAATAAATGACAAGTGAGCAGGCAAAAAGTGACTGAGTTTATCGAGAACAGTTTGCAGTGGACTTCATCTCATTTGTAACAAAGTTTTTGAAAGAGTATATCTCACTTTAACCTGCATTTATTTTAAATCAGATTCATTTCCAGCTGAGTGGCACAAGCTAGGAAGAAAAGGTAAGCTCATTTTATGTCCTCGGGAAAATGTCGTAGAATCCAAAGCAACCAAGCTCAGACTTCTTCAAAAATCACGAATTTTTGCTATTGCTACAGGGTCCTCTCTCTTTAGCTGCGTCATCATCGAGA
>JAJLRJ010000005.1:5640472-5780664 GCA_024195265.1 Dendrophyllia cribrosa
TTCTTCCGTACGCTTCAATCTCTTTGTGAAGTTAAAAACAATTCATATTTTGTTACTACCATAAAAACGTGACTTAAACAATCTTTCTAATTTGAAACTACATTTGAATAAGTAAAATACATTACCATATTGCACATCAAATTCTTTAAAGAGCCATTTTAGTGTTGATTTGGTAGAGATGAAACAAGGCTTGAAAAAACCTGAGTTGTCCAGATTTCGCGGTGTTGAGCTTTTTTTCGTTCCTTACTCCGTCGTTGTCATAAGATTCGAGTCCAAAAGCCACGAGCATGCGAGCGATTCCAAAGTTCAATGTATAAAGTTCTAATGAGCATGCGTGTCACGCGTCACGCATAACATCCTAACGTGACATCTCCTCTTCTAAGACAGTTCGAAAATAAACGAGGTTCTAACAATTAAACAAGGTTCTAACAGTCCAAAGGTTTTGGGTGTGTAACTACAAAATCACCCAAAGGTTCTTTTAGTTTAAACTTGTAGTCAGCTTGACGGTATCACTATACAGTTTCAATAAGACGCTGTGGTGGTCTTCGGACCCGTAGACTTCTTCTGACGGGTTGATTCGTTTGCGGGATATCAGGCTGTGATTCCATCTCTGGCGTTTCGATACCAGCATCAGTGCTTGGTTGCATACAAGGATTTGACTCATCACTGGCTACTGCTTCCCATGCTGGGCTTGGGGCTGGCGATGCCTCTTCCTTGGTCGGCTGAAGATGGAAGCGGTTTCGACGCATCTGCGTTCCATCTGGGGTCACCACAATGTACGAACGAGGAGTCTGGTGTTGTTGGACGACCACCGCAGGTGTCCAATCCCGTCCCCGCTTCATTCGCACAGGTTCGCCTTCGTGTAGTTTGGAAAGTGGCCGAGTGCCACGGTCATAGAACGCTTTCTGACGTTGTTGACGTGTCAGCAGATTGTGACGAATCTGAGAAGTAGACCTAGGCTGCGGTTCAAGGAGGCTCTTGGAAGTTGGCAGTCGTGTTCTAAGCTTTCTACTCATAAGTAGTTCTGCTGGGGATTCATCCATTCCGCTGATAGGGGAATTACGGAACTCTAATAACGCGAGGAATGCATCCTGTTTGGACTCATCAGCTTTCCTTAGTAACTGCTTAACGGTCTGCACGTTTCTTTCCACGAGACCATTAGACTTTGGGTAGTGTGGACTTGAGGTTACCACTTCTATCTCCCACTTGCTGGCAAAGTCCTTAAAATTCGCACTGTTGAAAGGCATGTTGTCTGCGATTAGCCTCTCAGGGATTCCATGACGCGCAAACATATCTTTCATTGCCAAGATAACTGCTTCACTATTCTTACTGGAAAGGCGAGCTACTTCAGGATACTTTGAGAAATAGTCAACTACAAGCAGGTAGTCTCTCCCTTTATAGTAGAAAATGTCTGCTGCAACTGTCGCCCAGGGTCTCTCAGGGACCTCTTGAGGAATCAAAGGCTCTCTCTGGTTGCTTCGCTGGTGTTGCTGACAGGTACTACACTTGGATACCAACTCGTCAATTGCACTATTGATACCTGGCCAAAACACTGCTCCTCTGGCTCGCGCTTTGCACTTCTCTATTCCCAAATGAGCGGCGTGTATGCGTTGTAGGATTTCGGGTCGCAGGCTGTGGGGAACAATTATGCGATCACCCTTGAACATTAAACCCTCATAGCAGCTTATTTCATCTCTGTAGTTCCAGTAAGGTCTTGTCTCAACTGGTGTCTCTACTTTGGTCTGCGGCCAGCCACTCATGACAACTTTCTGCAACTGTTGAAGTTCAGGGTCACTCTTAGTCTCGTCCCTCAACTTGTAAAACATCATCTCAGACAACTGTCCAGAGTCCAGGACATGAATTTCAAACTCATCAGGTTGGTCTGTAGCTTTGCTGGGTAAGTATGCTCTGGAGAGCGTATCAGCTAAAATCAGTTGGCTGCCAGGTAGGTACTTAACATTAACTGCATAAGGCTTAATCCTGAGAATCATCCGTTGAAGACGGAGGGGTGCTTGATGAATGGGCTTCTTCAGGATTGCTTCCAACGGTTTGTGATCACTTTCAACTGTAATCTCTCGTTGCCCATACAAATAATCATGAAAGCGTTCACAGCCAAAGACAATGGCCAGCATTTCTTTTTCCATCTGCGCATAATTTTCCTGGCTTGGAGTCAGGGCTTTGGATGCGTAAGCAACTGGGCGGTCATTTTGCAGAAGGACTGCACCAACACCTTTTGAGCTTGCATCAACAGACAGGGTCACTGGTTCTTTCGCATCAAAGAACTTGAGGACTGGAGCTGACGAGATTGCAGTTTTCAGGCTTGTAAATGCATCATCTTCTACTTGTCCCCAGGACCATTCAACATCTTTCTGGAGTAGCTGGCAGAGTGGAGCGCTCTTCTGAGACATGTTTGGGATGAACTTAGATAAATAGGTGACCACACCCAGGAATCTCTGTAAGCCTTCTCGATTGGCTGGGGTTGGCATAGCAAGGATTGCTTCAACTTTCTTAGGGTCTGGTTTGACACCATCTGCACTCAACACGTGGCCCACATAATGAACTTCGGATACTCGAAAATGGCATTTCTCCCTGTTAAGCTTGAGGTTACGCTCACGACAGCGGTCCAACACCTGTCTCAGCCTCTCATCATGCTGCTCCACATCTTCCCCCCACACAACAAGATCATCCACAATTACCTCAACACCTTCAATGTCCTGAAACAAATGGGACATAACATTCTGGAACACCTCTGGGGCCGATGCTATCCCAAAGGGCAAACGTGTGTAACTATACCGGCCAAATGGGGTGTTAAAGGTAGCTAGCTTGCTACTGTCCTTGGCTAGTTTAACCTGCCAAAAGCCATGGTTAGCATCAAGGACACTGAACACTTTTGCACTGGGCATCCTGCTAATCACATCTTCCACGGTCTGCATGGGAAAGTGTTCCCGCCTGACGGCACGATTGAGGTCGCTAGGATCCATGCACACTCTGAGCTTGTTATTCTTCTTCTTGGCAACCACAAGACTGTGTACCCAGGCAGTGGGCTCTGTACATTTCTTAATGACTCCCAGCTTCTCCATTCTCTGAAGCTCCTCTTTAAGAGGCTCACGAAGGGCCACAGGAACCCGACGGGGAGGGCGCACAACAGGGGTGGCATTGGGATCAATTTGAATTTTGTGCTGGACGCCTTTAATCTCACCCAGGCCCTCAAACACGTCTGCATACTCGGATTCTAGGTTCTCTTCTTCAAGGCGGTAAATTCTCTTTATCAGGCCTAAATCAAGACAGGACTTCAGTCCAAGAATGGATGGTAGATCTTGCTCAACAAGTATGAAGTCCATCACTGTGAATTTTCCTCTGTACTCGCAAGTTAGGCTAACCTTGCCGCTGGGTGTGATTCGACGTCCGTCATACACTTTCAGCTTGGCTTTGCAATGGCGGGACTGTTTGAGATCCACTGGAAGTCGATCGAGCAGCGACTTGGAAATGACATTACAATCAGCCCCCGAATCTATTTTAAAAGTCACATTTGTATCAGCGATCTTGAGTGAGACGTGCCACTCATCTTGAGAAGGGCATTCATCATTGGACTCCACTGCAAAGGTCAGTAAATCGGCTTCGTTATCACTGCCTTCCGATTCAGCGACTGCGTGCACTGTTTTCCCGCCAAAATCCCGCAGTCTCTTTCGGCAAACATTCGCAAAATGATCCTTCTTCTGGCAGTAATCACATATTTTGCCGAAAGCAGGGCAAGATCCCCACGGGTGAGAAGAACCACAAAACGTGCACTTTCCTTTTTGTGAGCCCGAACCTGGTCTCGGTCGACGCGAAGGATTTTTCTTCTGTCTGTCACCGCCGCCTGCTCGAATTTCATTCACGGTCGGATTTTCAATGTTTTGCTCCTTTGGGCCCATCGCTTTAATTTGTTCTTTGGAAGCCTCGGACGATCTTGCCATAGAAATTGCTTTTCCCAGTGTAAGCTTCTCCTCCCTCAGTAATCGTTCCTTCACTTGTAGATCTCGTATACTAAACACGAACTTGTCTCGCAGCATGTCATCAACCGGCGGCGGGTACTCGCAAGATTTTACCTTGTTTTTCAAACGTGTCACGAACTGATCTACGGTTTCGGAATCTTTCTGTGTTATCTGCCAAAACTGATGTCTCTCAAACACTACGTTCCATCTGGGGTCACCACAATGTACGAACGAGGAGTCTGGTGTTGTTGGACGACCACCGCAGGTGTCCAATCCCGTCCCCGCTTCATTCGCACAGGTTCGCCTTCGTGTAGTTTGGAAAGTGGCCGAGTGCCACGGTCATAGAACGCTTTCTGACGTTGTTGACGTGTCAGCAGATTGTGACGAATCTGAGAAGTAGACCTAGGCTGCGGTTCAAGGAGGCTCTTGGAAGTTGGCAGTCGTGTTCTAAGCTTTCTACTCATAAGTAGTTCTGCTGGTTAAGTAGTACTCATAAGTAGTTCTGCTGGTTACTACTCATAAGTAGTTCTACTCATAAGTAGTTCTACTCATAAGTAGTTCTGCTAGTTCTCAAACACTACGTTCTTTCTGGGGTTACAGTACTGTTCAAATTGCTCAAGCACTTTGTCCAGCTTTTTTTCGTCGCCTTCGGCAAACTGAAATGTGTTGAAGACCTCAATGGCGTCTTCTCCTGCAAAGTTTAACAATATAGCAATCTTGACCTCATCGCCTTTCTTTTCGCTTCCCGAAGCAGTTATGTAGATATCAAACTGTTGTTTAAATCTCCGCCAATTTTCTGATGTGTTTCCGTCGAAACTCAAAGCGCTAGGCTTGTGAAAACTATCCATGTTTTACTTCTGACACCATGTCATAAGATTCGAGTCCAAAAGCCACGAGCATGCGAGCGATTCCAAAGTTCAATGTATAAAGTTCTAATGAGCATGCGTGTCACGTGTCACGCATAACATCCTAACGTGACAGTCGTCATCTTAGAACTACTAAAATATTCAATACTTTTTCCTCTTCAGTTTTGAACCTCAAAATGTGATTTGGTAGCGACGAAAATAGCCGTGAAAGTACCATATTTCGCGAAACGCTTGTAGTTTCCTCGAAGTTTTCTTGCCGATTTGAGCGGCCGCGCGGAGCTGAAAACCTCCTTCCATATAAGGGCAAAATTTCAATCCGCGATTCTGATTGGTCGGTTGGGAATTCTTATAATCCCCAGCCTTCCCCAGCATAGTTCTGAACATATAGGGGGAAGTTGCACGCTTCTACGTGATAAGCTGCTGATATTATAAATTCAGCCAGTCAGTCGATAGGTCAGTCAATCAACACGATCATTGTACTTTGACAAGTGACAAATATTACAATTTTATTATTCTACTCACATTATAAACATACTTCAAATAAATACGCTAAAAAAATCCTACCTAATTCAGTAAGTTTATATAAAAAATAGTCAAATAGGATTTGTAAAAAAACGTTAAAAGATTTCAAATATATACAAAATTAACAGAAACAAAGGAATGAATAACGTTTTCTTTTTAACGGAACTCTTTTAGAACCATCAAAAGAGCGTTCTGTCCCCCATGTTGGACCAAACAGAGAAAACAAATTCTCCTGTGCATTGTACTCTAATAGATCATAGGTGATGACCAGTAAAACTGCGCGTAGAATTCAGTATCTTGTATAACAATGAAGAGATGCATTCGGGTTGCACCAGTTGTCTTTTTCCGAATAATTACACAAGTAATCATCTCCATTCACGTAGTACAAATATTCACGATTTGTACTGTATAAATAATTTCCTTCATTGTGATGGTAAAAATGACGTTGTCCATTCAGTTTGTCTGAATATTCCGGTCGGTCCGCGCTGTACAAATGCTGCATCACATTCTTATTGTACGGATATTCTTCTCCAAACATTTCTTCTTGTGCCGTTGCGATGCTTTGTTCGTATTTCCCCAGAAACTTCGATTTCTCGTGGTAGTCAACAAAACTGACTGATTCGCGAAGCCAGGAGACGCAAGACACAATCTTGTCTCTAAAATGCTTGAAAATTCGTAGAATGTTCCTAACCATACAGTACGGAAGGTAGACAAAAATCACGATAGTTCCTCCGACCATCAGTATCGGGAGCAAGACCGTGAAAAACAGGGCAATTGCTACAACAAGGACGCCCTCGAAAACTGTAAGTGCGGCGAAAAGGATAACAACGAGGGAGCCACCTACAAAGGTCAGGAAAGCGAGGAACGGAAGGAGACCAAGGGTGATTGATAAGACCATGAAAAGACTCGCAAATGGGTGATTCTGGAAAAATGCCTTGGTTTTCCTCACAGCGCGAACTAACCGGCAGTTTTTTACGTCGTCTAACAGTTTATTCGTGGAGCGTATTTTCGTTGTCACCCATGGAAATATGAAATCGATATCTTCGACCTCAATCATGGCGAGAAAACACTAGCAGAGAGAAAAGAAAGCAATTGTTAGAGTAGCATGGCAAGGTATGATGGGCGAATGACCACAACAGCTGAAATGAATTTTACAGATTGGTTAACAGACAAATTTCTCTTACCTGTGTATTCCACAGTGTTCTGTCTTTTTTTCTCAGAAGCTTTATAAAACACTTCGTGTTTTCCTTAATACACTATCTTCCACTGAAATGAAGTTTGTTTGTCGGTTGAACAACTCTCGAATTAAACGGTATTAATTTAGTAATTATGATTTGTACGTTTTGTGACGTAATAATAAGATGTCGGCTGCGCGATGTTACGTCAAACGCGCGGTGTGAACTCATTTTCAATTACGAGGTAGAACAAGCTGGTGTGAATAGTGCTATGCGTGTTAACGTGGGTATAGTTTATTTAAATAAATTATTTAATTCAACTTGTTTTCAAAGTCCTTATTACTTCTGGTTGCTTCATAATGAGAACAAAACAAAAAAACTACTCCCGTGAGCGAACGAAACATGCGGAAAGGGAAAAAGTGTACTTCCCGAACTCCCTCATAACTGTACAAATGACAAAGTATAGCTGTAAGTGAAGTACACTATGACTAGTCCCTCATTTTTGTCAGGATTAGTCAATGCAAGTGGGGCGAGCACGCTCGGAAATCACCTCGTCTCCTTGTGCGAGGTGATTTTCGCGCGTTCTCGCTCCGCTCGACTAATCCTGAGAAAAATGAGGGACAACTCGTTGTCTATAAGTTAAGTTGATAACGCTGAAATTTTTAATTCGATATTCTCTCTCATTTCAGGACATCAAGCTGACTTCTTCAAATGATGACGACTACTTTGTATTTGAAGATGTCCTCTGCCAAGTAAGTCTTATGACTATTTAGTGTCACCCTCGTTAAATAAAGACGATTTATTTATTTAGGGGAAAAAAGTGCCGAAAGGCGAAGAAAATTTCCCTTTCGTAAACGTTATTACACCACGTTTTTACGCTCTGATCACGGGTCTCAAAAATTCCAGGATTGAAATTTGATTTAATGAATCTCACCGGAGTTTGGATTCAACGGATTTGTAATCCGTGTTACGTTAGGATTATATGGTACAAAAAAGCAAAAACTTTTTTATTGGATTCAAGTATCCGATTTAGGATTTTCTCCAAAAACGCAGCCTTAATTAAAGTTAATAAAAACTATTTTGTTTTCTAGGCTCTTCTTGTTTTCAGTCGAGATACGTCCTTACTTCAGCATTTTGAACGATCCAGTGCTACGCCTCCAAAGTCTTATATTCGAGGTAAGGAATCTCAGCGTGTTTGCGTGGGGAAAATGGGTCCCATTATTGAAGGAAATTTCACTTCTGCCTCAATAACCTCAACTTACCGCACTGCGCCTGACCATGAACTGATCAGACCTCAAGCTGCAAGCGTAGGTGGAGTGGTAGACAACGAGCATTCCCTCGTTTCTGCGAGGAAACGCAACACTCGCGTGATTGCCTGCTCGACGATTCCTGAAAGAGAAAAAAGGAATACTCGTAGGTCAGTGGGGTGGTCTAGGAGTCAGCGCGTCGGACCTTAGACATAAAGGGAGGGGGAAGGTAGCTACTCACTCCTCCCCTCCCCCTCCCCCCACTTCGCGCTCGCGGTCGAATTCTCCCTTCCCCACCCACCCTGTCTTGCGCCAGCCATGCAGCAGGCACGAGACTTCCTGGCCCGTTCAAACTGTAGAATTGGGGCATGGACGTAACGTTGACCTAACCTTGTCCAAAACGGTGTGATTAAAAGGTCACTTTTTAAATCAAGGATTAGCAATAGTTTCAACAGCAAAATTCTTTACATTTTTTTGGGTGCATTATTACTGAACGTAGCGTTGTGTTTCTTGCAGGCAAACTTGGTGTTCAAGACTATGCTGTCGTTTATCCTCCAAACGGTAAGAGCTATAAGTCAACTGCCACAACAGTAATGTGGAACTATTGGTTAGTGTAACATGAGAACTTAACGTTAAATTCCCACCGTGAAATAAGCATTTTATGCCAAACTAAACATCCTTGTTCCTTTGTATAATTTAGTATGGGATTTCTTTATTACATTTTTGCTGGTATAGGTCGTGGATCGTGAGTATATAGCTTGTGGTTCGCGGGTATAGGTCGTGGGGTATAGGTCGTGGGGTATAGGTCGTGGGGTATAGGTCGTGGGGTATAGGTCGTGGGGTATAGGTCGCGGGGTATAGGTCGCGGGGTATAGGTCGTGGGTATAGGTCGCGGGTATAGGTCGCGGGGTATAGGTCGCGGGTATAGGTCGTGGGGTAAAGGTCGCGGGTATAGGTCGCGGGTCGCGGGTATAGGTCGTGGGGTATAGGTCGTGGGTATAGGTCGTGGGGTATAGGTCGCGGGTATAGGTCGTGGGGTATAGGTCGTGGGGTATAGGTCGTGGGGTATAGGTCGTGGGGTATAGGTCGTGGGGTATAGGTCGTGGGGTATAGGTCGTGGGGTATAGGTCGTGGGGTATAGGTCGCGGGTATAGGTCGTGGGGTAAAGGTCGTGGGGTATAGGTCGCGGGTCGCGGGTATAGGTCGTGGGGTATAGGTCGCTGGGTATAGGTCGCGGGTATAGGTCGTGGGGTATAGGTCGTGGGGTATAGGTCGTGGGGTATAGGTCGTGGGGTATAGGTCGTGGGGTATAGGTCGTGGGGTAAAGGTCGTGGGGTATAGGTCGCGGGTATAGGTCGTGGGGTATAGGTCGCGGGTATAGGTCGTGGGGTATAGGTCGTGGGGTATAGGTCGTGGGGTAAAGGTCGTGGGGTATAGGTCGCGGGTAAAGGTCGTGGGGTATAGGTCGCGGGTATAGGTCGTGGGGTATAGGTCGTGAGGTATAGGTCGTGGGGTATAGGTCGCGGGTATAGGTCGCGGGTGGCGGGGTATAGGTCGCGGGTATAGGTCGTGGGGTATAGGTCGCGGGTCGCGGGTATAGGTCGTGGGGTATAGGTCGCGGGTCGCGGGTATAGGTCGTGGGGTATAGGTCGGGGGTCGCGGGTATAGGTCGTGGATGGTAGGAGATTATCACCTCGGCCTTTGAAGTTAGAAGTCAAAAATATCATTTCGAGGTTTCTTTTAATTTAAGAATGAAATCTTGCACATTTAAACATGATTAAAGATAGTTTGATTTTAAAATTTAAATATATTAAAATCTTCGTCTTTTTTTCCTTTTGATTCAGGTATTATACCATTTCATGGATTTTCTTTGTACGGTAAGTTCTTACACGTCGTTACTTAGTAGGCTCTGTCCTTCAAGTGTTAAATACCGAAGTAAAATTGCTGTCTGTCTTGTTATAGCTTCTCCGCTCGGTTATATATGTGCTGAGGCGCCGCAGCTTTACTTCCTCTTCCGACAAGTTTACACCAAGTAAGTTCTTACGTGAAGTACAACATCGCATTACCGACAACCCGCCAACTTTTGACTGAGACCAAGCAACGAGAATGTTGACGTCCCGTTTGCTGGTGCGTTTTTGCTTCTCACAAGAAGTGAAAGGTTATAACATCTATGCTATAATGTTATGGCGTAAAAATAATCCATAAATTTAAGTCTACGATTTCTAGTCGCCGTTCATTGCGTCACGGGCGTCAAAGTTTTCACTGGCGACAATAACATAAGTTCAGGCATAGGGGAACGGAAGCACTTTCATTTATTCCTCTGATAAATGTTGTCCTTACAAACAATTAAAGAAACATTAGCATAAGCATAAGAAGAACAAACGTGTTCGTATTTCTTGCGCATATGCTAATACTGTTCTAATTCCTAGTAAGGCCGGACAACATAATAAAAATAAGTGTGTCCGTTTTTCTTCAATTATGCTTTATGTTGTTGCTAACCTTGCTGGACTTCTGCTTCTGCTTCTAATTATGTCGCTAGTAAAAAACAAACTACTGAAACGGGACCAACATGCACACGAAGGGCTTGACACCTATTGACTGTTTTCCCGCGCTTGGTACCGGTTACTTATTTTCCCGCGCTTAGCGCTGACTACATGTTTTCCTCCGCCTGACACCAGTTGCCGGTTTAGCAGCGCTTGGCACCAGTTGCGTGTTTTCCCGCGCTTGGTGCTGCTCAATGTGTTTGTTGTGTTTGTCGTGGTAAGCGAGAAGTTTAATTATCTTGCGTTTGGCTTTACTCGTCTTTTCGACCTCATTAGAGTCTTATAGTAACTTGTCCCATAAACACAGCTTCGGCTTCTCATGGACACTGTTTGACCTCCTGTACGACGCCAAAAATCTTTTCATTTTTGTTTTTCGCAGCTATTTCTTCCGTCTTCATTCCATGTCTTCGCACCCTCAGGTAATGTATAATAATAGAAAAATTTATATAGCGCCATTTCCGTGAGCTCAATGGCGCTTTACAATAATCGTAATTCTAAAAATAAATAACATTTGAGTTATTAAAAATTAGCTAACAAAAATATATACAGTTGTAGAAAATAATTTCTAAAACTAAGATACATAATGTACTGTGTTATTTGTTGTTGTAGAGGGTCAATATTTTTGTTGCTGGCCTGATATACTAAAACTGCTTTTGAACACTTGATTTGCAATACACCCACGAGGGTTTAGAGACAGCTTTTCGGTGAAAAACAATAGTGGTAACGATTGTGGCACTATGATATTATGGCGGGAAGTGAATGAGGAAACAACTGACTGACAATAGAGGCGTATAGTATGGCGCAGCACATCTGAAATGGCGGGAAAACATTTTCTAAGTATGGAACCCGTTCGATACCACTAATTTTTTAATGGTTATCTATCCTGGCGGTGTTTTTCGTGCCAGGGGATGTTCACCATGTTGTTTTATTTTGGTTCGACAGGGAATATTGTCGCTTTGTGTATTGTTTGAAAATCTTCTTCAAACTCAAGAGCCTGCATTGTTTTATCACCTCAAAGAAGTTGGGGCTCACCCGTGAGTAGTTTCAAGTCTAAATATTCCGAATATCCTTTAGGTAAATTGGAGAAATCATGTTGTTGTTTTTCCTCGTTGGATAGTTTTGTATGTTCAATTTTTCATTGTAGTATCGGTATTTGTTGCTAGTTTTATCGAAATAAACCAAGAGTCTCCTATTATGGCTCCTGAATGAACCTAGACTCGCCACAGTGGTCAATCGTTTGGCGCGCGCAGTTCCCGCCAATTTTTTCGTTAATTATTAGTAAAATACAGACAAATGTGGAATCTTCAACTTTGAACGCAGCAGAGAAATGTTACAAACTTCAGGCAAACTAAATACTCTGACTTTCGTACTGTTTACATGCTATGTATTTTATTATGTTCCAGGCTTCGTCTAGCTTTTAACTGGATTATCTACGCTTTTGCGGGTTACTTAGCCACAGATCAGGTAAGAAGTGGTTTTCCAGTGTAACTCATTTTAACTCGTGAATACGCGAAGCGTTAAACGAGTTAAAACAGTGCGACAAAATTTCACTCCATCGCTCGATCAGCTGTTAACATTGAGCCCGCGATATTTAATGGTCACTTGTCTTAGCCATGGGGACGGCGTTGGAGGGAGGGGAGAATGGGGAGTTAGACTCAGCGGGGGGGGGGGGGGGGGGGAGTGGTGCAGCAAAACGTCTAGGAGAGGGGAGGGTCTGAGGGTTTCGTATTCACGAGTTGGCTGATAGGAGCCTTTGATCAGTCTCCATTTTGGAGTACTACGAGGGTCCTGAATGGGGTTTCACTCGCAGCTGATTTTACAAAATTTGCGATTTTTACAAATTTTCACAGCCTCGACGATTTTCCGCAGCATTCATCATAAACCATATCCGTATTCTCGGTTCGTTAATCGCTTTGAGCAACGAATTTTGAACCCATTGTGACGATTAAGAAATTTAACACACGATTAGGCTTCATCGAGGATTAGTTTAATCGAGCTATTGAACAACAGGTGCTGGACATTACTCCTCTTATCACTTTTCTGCGTGACAATCCTAAATTTCATTTTGTAAAATATTGAGAAACAAATGGTATTATGCAAAAGTACTGCCAAAGAGATTTCATTTGAATGGTCACACCATAGGATTTTGTCCACAGACTTAAAAGTTAGACTGACTAAACTACATGTCGCTATTATTGACTTTGGGAGAGAAAGGGTTAAGAACAACATGCAATTATCTCTTATGTTTTTTTATTGTCCTTACCAACAGCTGCTTCTTCTGTGGGACAGGATATTTGCGTACGATTCAATGGAATTATTAGCAGGTGTGTTTATAGTCACCGAGAGGTGGCGGGAGTTAAAATATCCTTCTCGTCTGATCTGACACTTTGGCTTTGCATTTTGGGTGGTCTCTTACGGGAAGTTCAACTGTATAACGTATACCGAATCATTACCCAGAGCTGGGTAACGTAACGACATCACAGATCAGTGAGTACAGAATTGTGTGATAGTGGTTGTCCTGTGGAGTGGTGTATTGGTAAGCCTGTGGAGTGGTGGAGTGGTAAGCCTGTGGAGTAGTGTAGTGGTTAGCCTGTGGAGTGGTGTAGTGGTAAGTCAGTGGAGTGGTGTGGTGGTTAGCCTGTGGAGTGGTGTAGTGGTTGTCCTGTGGAGTAATGTAGTGGTTAGCCTGTGGAGTGGTTTAGTGGTTATCCGGTGTAGTGGTTAGCCTGTGGAGTGGTGTAGTGATTAGCGCGTTGGACTTCAGATCTGAAGGTCGGTAATTCGAGGCCCGGTTTCTGCCGTCATGTTGTTTTTTTAGACAAGAAACTTTACTCCACATTGTTTCTCTCCACCCAGGTGTATAAGTGGGTACCGGCGACAAAATACTGGGGGTATTAACTCTGCGATGGACAAGCATCCCGGCCATTCATGGGGGAGTAGCAATGTTCCTAGTAACTTCATGCTACAGAAACCGGGTTAAGCTCCGGCTGAGTGGGTCTCCTGTGGCTCGTGTACCACTTTTCTTTATCTACATGGTTGAACTGATCCACAATTAACCCTTTAATCCCCAATGTCAAAATACACATTCTCCTTTCCTGTCCTCATACATTTATTATAGCAGTAGTGGGGAGAAGTTAATATCAAGAGAATTCATCTTTGGGTGATCATATTCTTAATTCTCATGACCTCTCTGATTGATTTAGCATTGATATTACAGGAAGACAATTACAGTCAAAACCGGTCAAGCGTTCCCGCCAAGAATGAATTAATGAATTCATTATTGCAAATTTGATTTCATTACTCGTTTCAATGATCCGCTCTTCGAATAAATAATGCAAAATTCAAAATAAGCCTCGATTCAAAAATCGAATTTTGATTGGATTAATGAACAAAAGGTTTATGCTATATATGGAATACTAAGCACCAGGTTGACCGCGACTCGTCAACAAAGATGGCGGCAAGATCTCCGTCGTCCTTGTGTGAGGAAAAGGTAGGTTTATAATCCATTTTGTTGGGAAACTTTTCCTTTTTTCAAGCATTAGTGCATGGTAGCTATTATGGCTATAGTTTGCCGTTACAATGAAACACTTGTATTGGAAAAATCAGATTCATGGAGCGCTGTTTGAGAAGGCTTTCGGAGATACAAAAAAATACCAACAATTACATGGCCCTCGCTATACTTCTTCCTCGAATTTTCCCAAATAACCACGAGTTTATATCAATTTGCGATCAACCTGGTGCTTAGTATTCCAAATATAGCATAAACCTTTTGTTCATTAATCCAAACAAAATTCGATTTTTGAATCGAGGCTTATTTTGAATTTTGCATTATTTATTCGAATAACGGATTATTGAAACGAGTAATGAAATCAAATTTGCAATAATGAATTCATTAATTCATTCTTGGCGGGAACGCTTGACCGGTTTTGACTGTAATGCTGATCAGTATTAGGGCTTAAAATGGTGAAAAGGAGCATTCTAACTGGTTCCCTGAGCGGTCCCAATATGTTTATACGGACCGCTCGCGAACTGAATTTGGAAAACATTTTGAATGTGGTTTTAACATACAACCTTTTATTTGTTGTCAGTTCTTGCGATGGCGATTCTATCTTACCGCCGTGCAAATCTACTGGAAGTGACAAACCTACAAGCTGCTCAGGTCTGTGGTGTTAACCTTTCATACCCAAGATAAATTCCAAATCTTATTTTGTAAAATACTGAAAAAATTGGGGTGTTTCTTGGTGTTGCGGAAGCCATTGTTGGTTAGCTTTTGTGTTGTGGTGTGGGTATTGTTCAGTGTCTTTTGAATCTTTTGTTTTACGTCATTTGGTAATCACACCATCCGCAACACCAAGAAACTACCAAAAAACAACAACAACACAGTACCAGTACCTGTTTAAACTTGATGATAGATCGGTTTTCATTTGAGCGTCTTAAAGCCAAGACTCAGACAATCCAATGAACCAATCAGAGCTCGAAGCAAACACATGTGCCGTCGGACGGCCAAGCGCGGGAAAACGCTTGCAAGCAAGTCAGTTATTGGTTATTGGTTTTACTTCTGATTGGTTGGGTTAGTGACGCGAGATATTTTAGCCAGTCACAAAGCGTAGCTATGCAAAGCCAAAACAATCGCAAAATTACTTTCGATGCTCAGTTGAAAACTGCTCTAATCCGTGTCATATTAAATGTCTATTTTTTCTCGTTGCAGACTGTGCTGGCAGACATCTCAACTCTTAACGCGATAGCTTTAGTACAATACGTTCTGTTTCTCAAGTAGTAATGATTTGAATACAACCAATCATAAGGCTGGAAAGCCGTCACGTGGAGGCAGGACCGTAACAGGTTCCAGTTGTTTCCCGCCATAATTTCCTGTATCTGTCACAACTAGCTTGCAGTTGTTTCTCGCGATAATGTGCGGGAGACCGCGATCGTCACAATTGTTTCCCGCTAACATTTGCTGTATTCGTCACAACTTCCTCTTCTTTTCCACTACAACGTGCTACCGCTCGCGCTGTCTTAAACCTTTAACTCCCAAGAGGGCCAAAACTCAAACTTCATGAAAAATCCCAAATTTAATTTTGTAAAATGTTGAAAGCAAATGGTACCATGCAAAAGTACTGCCGAAGAAGTTTCATTTGAATGGTCACACCATAGGATTTCGTCCACAGACTCAAAAGTTAGAACTACACTAAATGTCTTCATAATTGACTCTGGAAGTGAAAGGGTTCACTTGCAGTTGTTTCCCTCCATAAAATAACTGCAAATGTACCAGGAAAACAAAGAACAGGCATCTAATGCGACAAATATACAATCGACGTTTGCTGCAGCATTGATACTCTTTCAAAAAAGTTAATTATTATCAATATACCCGGCCAAATAAGAAACTGCCTTCGAGAAAACACGCGTGAGTGGCGGGCGATATTGAATTTGACGGGCTGCAAACGCATTTACGGCCCTGTTTCTGTTAAACATTTTTTCTTATTAAATGAATTTGTACGATTTGGCCTTGTGTATTGATAATAATGATAATCACATGACTTTTGTCGGGCATATAGTTTATTTGTGTCCCTCGTAGCATCATTTGCACCCTTGCTCCACTCGGGCGCAAATGATGCTACTCGGGCCACAAATAAACTATATGCCCTCCAAAAGTCATGTGATTGTCCTATTATCACGTTCATTTTATTGAAGTTGCACTCTGCCTGCATCTTACACTTGCTTTGATCGGGGTGTCTTCATTATGCTGTAAGAAATTTCGTCATGTTATACGATTTGAGGTGTCTGTGACTCCTGTGAATACACTGCTACGAAATTTGGCACTTGTTTACCGAAATAAATCAATACCTTCAGTATGTAACAAATTGAAAAATACGTATTTTTAACCGTAAGATAGACATTGTTAGAAAGGAAATCATTGTTAGTGTACATCATCATTGATCATTGATCATTGTTATTATCATTATTGTTATTATTATTGTTATTATCATTGATCATTGATCATTGTTAGTGTACAGATAAAAAAGTTGCACCAGAACGCCTTTACTTTGCAGTTGACATCAGCTGTAAAAAGAATTAATGTAAATATTAAGTTATTTATTCCAAAAACCCGAGTTTAGTCATTTCAGAGACCGCCGGTCTCTCAAAAGTTTGTTTGAAATGTAATAAAAAATAAATAAAAAATAAATAACAAACAAAAGTTTGATTTTCTTCGCTTGTACTATCAAGACACACTGCCTGGAGACAGGGACACTGTTCGGCCGATAGAACAATGTTCGGCCGATAGAACAATGTTCGCTTACATTATTCCATGTTATTATATAAACACCAATGAAATACCAGGTGAGCTTTCGTGCGTAAACATCATATCTTCACGCGTGAGAATAACATGTTATCTTCACACGTGAAAAGATCACCGTTCTACTTTAGGACTACAAAAAAATATTAAAGTGAAATGGTTTGATTTCATTGGTGTTTATATAATAAACAGAACATTACATGGCCGCTTGAAGATACGAAATTTCTCTTCGAGTGTTGAAAAATATTTCACGAGTGAGCGCAGCGAACGAGTGAAATATTTTTCAACACGAGAAGAGAAATTTCGTATCTTCGCGCGGCCATGTAATATCCTCTATTTATTTTGCCAAATTCCACCTAATATCTTACTAAATTATTGGATAACAACATTCTATAGAGCAGAACAGAAGCAATAGTTTGAAGATAAAGTGCAAGATTGCAAGGATGGAAGTTCATTTCGCTCAGGCGGTCAAGAAATCAAAGTTTCCATTCTTGTGGAATTTTGACTTTTTCAGTCGTTATTTTGTGTCTTTAGTTAACATTTCTTTGCTTCATCACTTTTGGCGATTTTTTTCCTATATCAAGTTTAGTGCCCATAAAAGTATTCCGTTGCTAAGCAATGCGGTTGCTATGCAGAGCTAAATCAAGTACAATTTTACTTCCGGTGAAAGTGACAGGCAGCTTCGTCTTGGACGGTTTTCAAGCTGATTCAAACGTAGAAATAACTGAATGAGTAAGAACGCTCAACTGATCAGTTCACAGATATCGGAATTTGCTGAAACTTTATTCCTACTGCTTCAGTCTTCGTACCGTTTTCTCGTTTCTTTTTGTCAATGCTGACCAGGTCAACTGCCGAGGAATTGTGGACTGAGAAGTTAGAGGATATATCTGGAGCCAACATGTGGGTAAGATGTTAACATTTGCAGAAAAGTGCTCGAGTTTTTACAAATGATTTCAACGCGAAGCGTAGCGCATTTGTTTTTCTCGTAGCTACAGTTTTTACGTATTTCTCAGGGCTGATTTCTAGTATAAACTTAGAAGCCGTCAAAGTTGTACAGACTTCAACGAAGTGTGAATGAACAAAGTACAGTGAGTTCAAATTTGTTTGAAGGAAATTTTTAATAAAAAGAAATAATTCCCAATTCGTTTAGTTTTATTTCTAGCACGTTTTTACGTCCTTGGAAGATTATAAACTGCGGGATTACTAACTGATAAATTGTCATTGTGTGTTGATACGATGCAACTTCAGGCAAAAACTTAAGTGAAAAAATAAAAAAAACTTCAAAAGAAGTAAAGACAGTGGGTTGTAGCTATTGAAAAAAGATGTTTACGTTTTAGATTTATATTTTCAGTTGAAATTGAAGCATCGATTCAGATGGATTCGGCATCGATTCAGATGGATTCGGCGCTGGTGTTGCATAAGCTTAACTAGGTTTCTTGTTATTGACGGACTTCAACCTTGGACTTTTGTCTTTTGACTTCGCCTATTCTGCCTTCCACTTTAATGATAATCGAGTACTTCTTAACTGTTTCATTTTTTTAGAGCTATTTCGCAAAACAAAACAAAAAATGGCCACTTAACTGAGATAACCGTTTGCACATAAAACAAATTAAACGGCGCATAATTTTCGGCAAACAAAACAAAATAACAATGCATATTTTCCGTTTCGATCTGTATATGACTTAAAAACATTGCATGTGATAAAACCAGAAGCACAAAACTAATAAGTTTCTGATAAAACAAAAAGGACTGCTCTAATGGCTTTCTTGTTATTTTAGAGGGGGAAAATATATAAATAAGAACTAAATTGAAAAAAAATTGTCGATGGAGGATATCTAGTAATTATATTTTTTGCTTCTAAGATTGTCGACTGTTGTTTGAAAAAGAAAGAGAAAGAAAAGTTGCTTTCTGTTTAATATAAGTGCCATACTGCTCTTCAAATTCAAGAGAAACCGTCTCACAGATGCGTGAGAACAATGCTTTGGACGTTTTAGATTTGAAGGCATTTTCCTGCTCACCCATGCCTGCTGAAGTGATCGAAGGCTTGTGATCTGACAGACGCAGGCATGACTCGTTTCTCCCTGTCTGCAAAGAAAGGCAACTTTTTCGAGTGAAGGTTGAAACGTACTTCACAAATGATAACCATACTCAACAAATCCTAAGAAAATGAAGGTCTTACTTCAAGAGTTCGGCAGTTTCCAATTTATAGCACAGGAAGCCTAGGCTGACAACAGGCCACCTACTTCCGGTAAAGACAAAGGCGAACCTAACTCGGCGCAAATAGAGGCTAATTTCTTTTTAAAAAATTCAATCGAAAGATAAAAGATTTTTCGTGAAACGTAAGCATGCTTTTTGTGAAAAATCAAAAAACAAAAAATTAAGACGCAAAAACGTGGTTTTGACAACTCATTTATCCTCATATTATTTTTATTTTTCATCCTTAGAGGAAACGCATGCTTACGTTTTTTTTAAATGGTGTATAAAATCGAATGATGCTAAAATTTTTTGATAAAACTGTAAGTTTCTGAAGTTATGCTCATTTTTCTGTTTTGGGTCACGTGACATTGGGCGTGGCCTGATGACGTCACAACCCGAACCACATGTGTACTTAAAGGTTGCTGTTCAAATTTGGTCAAACATAAGCAAAATTTTGCTGAGCTAGAGCAAACTGATTTTTCCCTAGCAACGGCCTCAAAAGATAGTATAATGGGCCCTTAAAGCAAACTCCTGGCCATAATCATGAAAACAAATCAGCCCGGACACTGTCCCTTCAAAGGGGCTCATTCACTAAACTCGCGCAGGCATGATTTGATAGCTGATGATAGTTGAAACTCGCGCTCTCTTATTTTAAACATGTTCAAAATTTTCCTGATAGTTTTGATCGTTTGACCGAGCGTCAGCAGTGACTGTCGAGGTCCGAAAACAAAGAAAATATCAGCCAACAAGTTGTTTATTCGTGGTAAAAGTCGTACAACAGTACTTGAGAGTCAAACGAGGATTCAGTGGGCGACTACTCACGTGACGTTTGGCCAACTATCATCACCTGTAACGCGCTATCATGCGCGTTTGATCGCAAGCACAATAGGCAACGATAGTAGATGATAGTTTGGAATCAAAACTCTCACTCAACTGTCATCGACTATCATGCGTCGTTTGACCAGGGCTTTAGAATAACCAGTCCATACGTATTTAACGCAAACAAACAAACTGTCTGGAGCAGACTCCTTCTCTGTCGCTAATTTCAAACAGTTACCATACCAAATTGCCGCCTGAAAGGAGACATTTGCTCCAGGCGTGCGCGTTAAATGAAGGCAGTTGAGCTCGAACGGCCTGGGCGCTAGTCCCCGCAAGTCACCAGTAGATGGTTTTCACTCACGTGACCATCACTCCTGCGGGACTGAAATGACAAAGGCTATGGCAGCCATGTTGGTGCACATAACAAAAGAAGTTCATTAAAATTCTTTTGGTAGGTGTGCACCAACATGGCCGCCGTGACGTAACGTGAAAACCACCTATAGAAGCCAAAATGGGCTCAGTTGAAGCATATCGGCACTGAAAAAATGGCAAAATGACGGGTTTTTTTTCGCTCCAACTAAATCATATTTCCCACCAAAATGTTCACTAGATTCCAGTCTCTTCAAGACCGAGTGTGGATGTTGACATTACGCCTATTAAAATGAGTTATACCGCTAAAAGCGTTGACCGTCCATACAAGCCTTTACGTGACATTGGTCATTTCAAGGTCAAAATGACGGGACTTTTTTTTAAGTTATTAAAATATTTTAACGTTTTCAGATAGAATGATAACCAAATTACTGGAATCCGAGTGTGGATTTCCGAAAAGTAATTCATAAATGGGCGAAAGTTTGATTTTCCCTTCAAAAAATGGCGTTTTCGCTGTGATTTTAATTAGAGGCAAATGTCATCCAATTTTTTGTCATGAACAAGCGAATCTGTTTCGTCCGTTTTGGACTTCATTTTTGTTTCGTTAATCCCTTACCTAAGTTCTAACCGTGTTTAATTGAAGTAGAAAGTTGGCAAACTTTGGACACCATTGAAATGAAAGCTCTGTACTGATTTGTACTTTCGCGTGGTGTCGTTTGTCTTTTAGTGTTTAGCATTTTTTTTCTGACTTAAGAACAAAGGCAAACACACTTTTGGCAGTCGGAAAGGTTTATCAATACTCCTCGTTAACGAACAAAACTGACGCGTTTATTAATTCAGTATTCTTTTAACTATTTACATCACCTGAAGAGTGTTTTGTTCTTTTAGTACAACAAAAACAATGGGATAATCCAAGTCTTTGTTTGTATTGTTTACTTCATGCCATGACGAATATACTTTAGAGACAATTAAATATACAAATGCGTTATACAGCATAACAACAGAGTTTAGTGAATTGAGAAACCAGCCTAGCAACAGGAATTTAGCTGTTTCGCTTTAACCTAAATGCGTTTATTTTCTTCCAAGATTCAAATATTTTTCTCCGTCGATATTTTAAAGTCTTTATCTAAATCGTTGAAAAGAAAACTGCAACGACTTTTTTATCTCTGAGGAAACGTCAAGTGTTTATCGCCAAATTACCCGCGCTACATCACTTGACGCCGTTGTGCGGGTACTGTTTTATTAACGGGGGAAAGTTACAGCTGCTTTCGTTATGGAAAGTTTTACAACCTCGGGTGTGAGTAAGTAGTTTATCTATCCTTTTGTATGCGTTCAACTTTCAGTTAGAATTTTATGATTCGTGGTGGTGCGTTTTATAGGTCCAAAAGGTCAGACAAGTAATAAAGTAGAAACATGCGTGCAGAAAACGAAGAACATTCACAGGGCAGTTCACAGATAAGCCAGGCAGGAAGATCTTGCGTTTATTTTCTTGCCGGAATTTGTCTTTACTGGTTTATAAAATATAACGCTGAAGGGAATATATGTATTCTTATTTAATTATTTCGCTGTGATGCTTTCAATTTCTACTGCATGGTGCTTGAGTAAGTTTGCTTTGTTGCATTTTAATTTGAAGATACGATATTTTTTTTTCGTTTAGTTGCACAACGCGTTGCAAAGCTGCATGGAAGAAATTTGAGCAAGTTCAACAAGTTAATCATTTAAGTTTGATCAACTTTATAAGCTTCTTGTACAAAAACGCGATTTAATTTTTATCTGTTTTGATTTCATTTGTCAGTATCCACAAGCTCACAGGATGTTTTTCAGCGGGTTCCATCCGCATTTTTGACAACATACAGCAAGGAATACACGGGCACGTGTGGACCGCCTGCCCCAAACGCAAGGTATAACAATGCGGACTGCAGTTCGGTTGCGCGCGAGGACGTGTGAATTGCGCGTATTCAGTAAGCTCAATGAAAGACGAAACGGACATTTCAATAACGTTTATTTTATTTATTTGTTCATAACGTTCAGTCAATTCACTTAATTCCTTGCGTTAATACGTTTGGCCCCTCAGGTTTTGTAAAACAAACAGTACCACAGGAAAGTACATTCCGAGTAGCTTTTATTTGAATAGTGTCACACTTTGAAATTTCATCCAAGCTCTAAAGTTAGAACCACCTTGTACAGAATAAACAGCACCAAAGGAAAGTACTGCTCAATAACTTTTATTTGAATGGTCAGACGTCTTTAGGATTGCATCCACAGATTCAAAAGTTAAAACCCACCTTGTACAGCATAATAAACAATACCACTGGAATTAAAGCACTGCTTCGTAGCTTTTATTTCAGGTTACATTTTAGGATTTCATCCACATTCAGACCCAAAAATAAGAACAATCTTATACCAAGAGATTATTATTTTCTCTTGCTTATACAGCATAGTAAACAGCACCACAGGAAAGTTCCCCATAGCTTTCCGTAATGGGTAGTCACACCTCAGTCTGATGGTGGAAGGGATTTTTCATTAACTGAATTTGTTAAAGGCACAGTATCCTGGCTGAAATATCGTATTTTCATGATTATGGCCAGTAGTTTGCTTTGTTATCTTGAAATATTAACTAAAGACAAATTTCTTGAACGCCCGTATAGCTAAGCGTAATTATAGCTAATTAACTTTTAGCTAAGCGTAATTGTACACGTTAAATAGTTATTGTATTATTGTATTAAACTGTAATCCATGCATTTCCATCCTTGCAATCCTGCGCTTTATTCCAAAACTGCTGCTTCTCAGTTTTGCTTTATAAAATCTTTTTATCCAATTAAGTAATAATATTTGCTTTTCTGATTCTTCAGAGTACGAACATCCCGCTTTTATCCACCGGGGCAACCAGAAGTGGATTCCACGTACAGGACCCACTATCTTAGTCACCAGAGCAAGCCTCGGATAAAAGTGCCCTTTGGTACGTCCTCAGGATGCCGGACGAACAATCCTCATCCTCACAACATGGAACAAGTGTTCAACCATCCAACAAAAGTAAGTCCAATCTCAAAATCGCGTTTCAAATTGATATTGTTTTGACATTGTGTTTTCGCTTTTTTTTGCTTCACCCGCCGCAAAGAGAACGTAAACGAACCCAAGTTAATCAGGGTTTCTTGTGACGTCAGCACGTGCTGACCAATCACAATTTACTATTCTCGGCTCTTGCTCTTTCTACGCTTCTCTGCGAGTAGAATCTCCTTTTCTGTTTTCTTTCTTTCTTTTCTTTTCTTTTTTCCCCTTTTTTTACTGTTACCAATTTTACTTCTTTTCGACAGTCAGGAATAATTCTTTTCTCGTCACAATTTTTTTAATATCTGATTCATGGATGCAGCAGCGTCCTGCGAATATAGGAACTAATCTATTATCAAACTATATAAATCTATACTGCAACCATAAGAATTACGTAAGGACTCAAACCAGGTAAAAATTTCAGTTGAAATTCCAAGAGATGCGCGCAAATATATAAAGTAAGACATAGGCCCTTCTAGTTTCAGAGCCGTTTTTAAACTATTCAGTGTAAATTTGTCAGAATTATGAAGTAAATCTAGCAGCCAATCAGACTGACGGACTTTCATTTTCCAAGCAAATTTAAATTTGCGAAAACGCTGTCATAAATCCAACAGCAGACATCAGTATAGTCAGACTAAACTAAGTTCTAATTTGAAGGTAGCAAATGAAATTGATGTTCTCTCTTCTCCATGTAGGACTATTTCGTGTGGTCCCATTATCGAAAGCTACCTCCACTGAGCCACCAAGCGCATGCACCTGAAGGTTCCTACAGCTCCGAGCTCCTTAAGCAAGTGTGCCAGGACAAGACACGGTCCATTTATCAGCAGGATTATGTCCCTCTTCATCAAGGTGGATAGTGTTCATGCTTCTAATTTTTTTGAGGCGATATTACACGAGGTAACGTCCCGTACAACTTGCCTCGCAACAAAATGTAAAAAAAACCTGCAAAAGATAAATTTAGCCATTTTTGCGTTGTCGCAGACTCTGCGAAAAGTAGTTCGATGGCTGTTAGGTTAAAAAAACTGCGAATAATGTCCTACAGAGTATGTTATACTGGGCCATTTTTCGTCACGAAAAAATGCGACCCAAAATTGCGACACAAGTTCCCGGGCGACTCCCATCATGCAACTTGCGCCGCTATTTTGTTGCGAGATAAGTCAGTGCACAAACCGCTAGCTCGTGTAGCTCTGTAACCGTGCTCTCGTGAAAATTTATGTGTATATGACCAAAAAGTGTAGTGATAATGATTATTTAACTAACATTCTTCCTTTTCTGTCTTTTATTTGTCACCAGATTTGCCATCATCAAGTAACAGCAGAGAAGGTGGTAGTTTATACTTGAAAAGATAACCGCCATAAACTGCTTAGCAACCAGCATTATATAAAATACCATGTAAAAAGAAATTTCTATTTCGGCCGTTTTGAAAAGCCACAGCCCATACAAAGTTTTTTAGTTTCTTTCTTGAATTCAAAATATTATTTAATAGCATGGCAAAAAATTGGGTGACATTCGCCTCTAATTTTTGAACTCGTCCCCAGACCCCCAATTTGACCCCAATTTGAATCACAGCGAAAACGCCATTTTTTTAAGGAAAAATCAAAATTTCGCCCATTTATGAATTACTTTTCGGATTCCAGTAACTGTACAACTGTACATGGGCAATAGTTCACTTTAGTAACGAGCACGCCCGGAGCAAATGTCTCCTTTCAGGGGGCAACTTTTTGGTATGTTCAGTTTGTTTATACCCGCAGATTACATTATTATATAAACGACTCGTCAGAGAACGTTAACAAGCAGACATCTACTAAATGATATAGTCTTATTGTAGCACAGAATCCTCGTGAATGTTATTGTCTCAAGGGCGTGAGCTGACGCTGTAAACCGTTCCAATCAATAGATGAAATTATTTTGCAATGTAGCCAAATTACTTTTTGTTAAGATTATTGAAGCGTCAAATCAAATGATAGGGCTATTTGGAACACAACGCAAAATACATGCAGGCATTGTCAAGCGTGGGAAAACGAGCTTAAGATAGAACTCCTGGTTAAGATACAGCACGAGTGCATGATTGGTCGAAATAAAGTTCAATAAGAACCAACTGATCATTTTTAAAAAACTGGTCTAAAGAAATTTTGTAATTTACTGAATGTAAATATCCTAGCGCGCATTTGGTGATATTTAAAGGGGCTTTTGTTTTACAATCACGTACTTTGAGCGTGAGTACGCATTTGAAGCTTTTGAATACTGCTGTAATACAGACACAATAGCGTGTATTGAGTGTGAAAACAACGTTCTTTGTGTCTCAGGTTGAATGCTAATAAAGTGAATGAACTCATAAATATTTGTGGATCTTTGTTTGCGTCTTAACTCAAGGGAATTGCAAAATAATACGTATCTTAAGTGAATGTTTGCGTGCTCAGCAACGCGCTTAAAATTATTTAAATTTCAGAAGAAAATGCAGTTAGGCGCTTATCAGTCTGCTTTATAAAGATTTATAAATCATAAAAATCATGGAAGATGCTATATTCATTCTAGTTTGGAGACAGAATTTAATATAGTTGTTGTTTGCTGACAGTGAAAAGTTTGCGTTTTGCGTTAATGATTTGACATTTTCGAACAGACCAAACAAAGCTTATGGCTTATTCACAAGAGTTAATAACCAATCAACGTTGCGCAATTCTTAAGGGATTTAGACGCTCGTGGAAACCGTGGAAACAGCGCGAATGAAACGCTAAACCAAAGTTGAGTGTCTCTTAAACATTTGCCATTTCAAACGTATTCAGGTGAGAGAATTTTTTTGCATTTCGTAAAAGAAGATTCACTTTTGTCCAACCAGTCTTGTCTAAAAACACGGTGTTTGTAGCCAGTTGAGCTTCTTTGGTGTTAATAGCAAAAGGCACTTCGCTATCAAAGCAAACAACAAAGCCTGTAAGGGTGTTATTGTACATTGAGGTTCAAAGTGATTACAAAACTCGTAAACAAAATAACAGTGTAGGTCTCATAATAATACTGTATACTATATACTATAGACCAGAAAATGTGTGTTTACGTAGAGAAAACTTTAACTTGCTCGCTTGTCATGAATCCAACTGACTAAAAACGTACAGTTGTGTACGCTAACTTGCGAAACTTTTGTTTCGCTGCTCAATTGAAGGTTATGATGTCACGTAGATGTAGAGCGAAAACCAACTGCGATTCTATTTGTAAAAAAAAAAAAGAATCAGTCACGTCGTTATAATCAATACCAAAACGAAGCTAAAAGTAAAACGAGATTTTAGTAACAGTAGTTGCGTAAATATATGGCAGTGGTAAATTTAGAATTAAACTTGTAACAAAACTGATGATTCATCCCTCCAGATGACCCCTTAAACAGAGAAATTGTTGGAAGCAGTTTGGATTGGTTGTCAAGTACCATGTGACATGCCTTTTCAAGGCGGGAGATATCTTCCTCCCATCGGTAAATAACTGACTCACGACTTGTTTACTAAATTGTAAAATGTCACTTCAAATAGCAACAAACGCTGACGAGAATATTGCGATACAGATCAGTTGCAAAGACAGATAGCAGTCATGCGATAGCTGTTGCAACGTTACAAAATGAAGACTAGTCTACTCTTTCTGCAACTCGCAACCCAATTTTCAGGGCATTGAGGCATCAAGGCATTGCAAGACAAGTTATAAAGGAGGGTTGCCTCTTAACGACTCATTCATGGGAAACTCCATAAACTTCTATTTACAACACAATACAATAAAAAACACTTACCAGTTGACAATACCAATAATTTCATCAACTTGGGAAGTAATATATCAAACCCGAGAAAGAGTGTTTCTTCATCAGTATTTCCAAGAGATTATAATTGTTTTCTGTGATCGCCAAAGAGTAGGTAAGGGTTTGAAACGCTGGGTTGCAGATAAAAGATTCCTCCGAAGGGTAGTAGCAATTATTTTCTCTGGGTATTTCCAAATACCGAGAAGTGGATTGAATAAACCGAGGCACAGTCGAGTTTTGTTAGCCGACTTCAAGGTGTTTGTATACCTAATGAAAAACTCTTTCGAGTGTTTGAAAAAGCTTCTCAAACTGATCATTAAATAAATAGAAAACAAAGAAATAAAATCAGCCAAGTTTATGCTAATTAAGGTCGAATCTCAAACAATTTTGAGGATGTTGTTTTGATTGTACTACGATATAAACAGTTATTAATTTTTAGAGTGGTTTCACATATATAAATCGTGAAATTAGAGAAAAAGACACTGTTTTCTTTTGTTCACGTTTGGCTGTTCACAGTAATAACGACTGTTTAATTTTGTGTCACGGGTTCTGTGAAATCACTCTAGGCCATTAAAAATAAAATATAGCGAATTAAAAGTTGATTAAAAAAGAATACAAAATAATATGTCCCCCGCCCTTCCCCCCCCCCCCCCCCCCCCCCCCCCCACTCCTCCCCACTTACCCTTCACCCATCCCTCGCCCCTGAGCCCGAGAGCTCACTCGCAGGCTATATGCGTCTAGTACGCTCTCTAGCCCCTACCCCCCTCCAACTAACCCTTAGCCCGAAAGCTTGCTCGCAAGCTATATGTGTCATAGCCTGCGAGTAAGCTCTTCCCCCCCCCTCCCCTAAATCCCTGCCCCTGAGCCCGAAAGCTTGTTCGCAGGCTATATGGGTCATTATAGTGGCGATGCTTTAAAAAAGCGGTTTTTTAATTTGATTCTGGGTTTGCAATGCATTTTTTCTTTTATTGTAGCGACTCCCATAATATCAACATACCAAAAAGATTTCATCAGTCAGGCAGTGACTCCACCCAAATCCTACAAATACAGATCCACTTGTTGTAGCTTGCGTGAGTACCTGAACGACATTTAATATTCAAATAAGAAAGTTTTAAGAACAAGACGACTTGAATTTTGAAGACTTGGAGCCGGTTTTGGTTTTGAAAAACTTTATCTGTCTACTCTATCTTATCCCGACCATTTGGATCAAATACGATGTATCTATCTACCCTTTATAATCACGCAAAATGATAGGGACATGGAACGGTGTCATGTAAACTGTTAACATAACTTCTTTCAAATTTCCACATTGGGTTAGAACAGACCATGATTTTTTCGTCTTACAGGATTGGTTGATTTCTTTCTCTTGGTTTTCCAAATAATTTTGTAAATAAGCAAAGGTGTTGAGCAAAAAAAAGTTAAAATCTTCAGCCTTATCTTTAGTCTTATCTAACTTAGTTGTATATTCCGTGGCATTTGGTGATATAACATGGAAATTAAGAAATTATAAGTTATTTTCGGCGGCACACTCTCCATTAAAGGATTTTTTAAGCAGACAATTGCAATAGAGGTTTTATAATTTGCTCTTTGCTTTTCAGCTCCAATAAACTACTCCATACATCGTAAAACAGGTACAGAGAGTAAGTATATTGCGGAGTTCCAAGGGACCTTTGGACCAGCTGCTCCGAGTGCCAAGTAAGTCACATGGACAGATCGAGCTGATCACATGCTTATCACATGCTGATCATAAGCTTACACTGAACTTACTGGTATACTACCTTAAAGGATCTGTTTCATAGACATTTATGGGTCAAAACTGCAGAAAATGCCCTAATAATGAATAAAACTAGAAATACGTGTCTCGCAGAACCTCGCGAAGCTCGGGGGAGGATGCACTGCAAAATTTTAGCAATGTGGGAGAGATGGAATTTCTGATTTGACTGAAGGAGAGGTTGGGTTGCATGCCGGCAATGGCCCTGAAATTTAAAGTTGAGACATTCTTGTCGCCAGTCGCTTCGATTTAACTTGTACTTAGTGCCCTGTATTCTTAAATTATAATAAATGGGAACTGGTACTGGTCAGTTTTGGGTTTTGAGCTGTGGGTCACTGTAACTGCTATGGGACTGGGTATCAAAAGATCCTAGGGCCCTTATTTCCACAACCCCCCCCCCCCCCCCCACCCCCCAACCTTTGTTCATTAATTTTTGCCCGAAAGAAAATTGGTCTGAAAGTGGATGTATAGTATTGTTGTGGACATGGGTCCAGTGGTGTTCTGTTTATTTTGATTGGGTGAAAGTTTGTTTATCAGGAATTCAGGTAACTCCTGCTGTCTTGATTAAATTTCCTTTTTGAAACTTGTGAGTGCTATTTCCCAAAATTAACCAGTTCCCTTTACATACTGCTGTAGCTGTTGTTCTATATACTGTGTATCAAATGATTGCTAATCCAATTCACTATTCGCTTGAATGGTTGAGATTGCAGGAGTTAAAACTATATTTTGGATACAGGTCATGAGAATAATTACGAAATTGATTACAAAAGTTAAACATGAATATTCAAGATGAACAAACAGATTCTCTGCAAATATCATAAGCAATGTATAGTGACCAGGATGGAGAATTCGTAGGTTAAGACCAGGACTTAGGCCTTCATGACAATTTAACCCTTTTAAAAATCTCAAAATGAAAGTTAATTTGTAGATGTACATTCTCCTTACTGGTGTCAATACAGTTCACATAGTCATATAACTACAGTGAATTTGTATTCAATTTCCACAGACACCTCATGTTAAAGGTGATCAGGTTCTCAACTTGCATAATCTTTGTACTTGTTCGTACACTGATATTGTGAGGAAATTTGAGATACTAATCACCATTCCAATAATAAATGTGAAGCAGTAATGTTGATGTGTCATGTGTTTATCTATACAGTTGCTACACATTAGCTGGTCATGATTGCTAACAGAAAATTGTTTTTTCCTTACAAAATCAAAATTGTAGACAGAAATTCTCCTTACTAAACCATTTGAATATTATTTCTTATTGACGTATTTTGCAAGGAATGCCGTAAACTCAAGATAGCGTATACAAAGTATATTTCGGTCACTGCTCATTCACAAATAATGCTACATTATGCAAATGTTGTATATTTGTGAAATAATTTCCACCTGTGTTATCTGTAGTTTTGATCATATTTGAAAGAGAAATTACATGTTGACACCCATGGATACATTTTGTAGAACTATATATCTGTGCTGGAAAGTGTTTTGGCTTCCATCAGATCAGACCAGTTTTCTTGCACCTTTCCATGTCATTTAATCTTATATCAAAGTTCCGTAGTGACCTTAGCGAGAATTTACAGCATGTACTAAGACAATAGTTTCCAGTGTTTGAGTACCAATTTTTTATATTGAAAAAATATCCTCTTATGATCTGCCTGTCAGTTGTTTAGCTACTTAAAATCTTGTTTGTTTTTTTTGCAAAAGGTAGATTAAAGAATAATTTATGACAGAATTTATGGAGGGTTGTATACTTAAGGATTAAAGTGCGGTGGTTTGAGCTAGATTTCTTAATCGTTCTTCTTCTTTGAGCCTTTCCTGTAATAAGTGTTTGCTTTACCCTACCGTATAAAAGATATATTCGTCACGAGTATTTAGCTGATCGTGTAATTCTTGCCGCCTCTCGTTGCGTCTATAAACAGAATCATTTTGTCGAACACTTCCAGTGGGTGTCGCCTCTTCTGATCGGTTTCGTTCAGAATTCTAATGGAGGCATTTGGTCAAGGCGTTTGAACCAACTCAAACAATGTGCCTAGGCTGTTCGAAGTCTTTGTAATCGATGCTGTCGTTGTTTTTTCGTTGCTCGATCGCGCTGAATTTACGTGAATTTCAAGTCGCCGTTCTCGCTCCAGCGGGGTTTCGGTGGTTAATCTTCTCGGGAAAGGATTTCTAGCCACTTGTTGAATCCAGCGTTGTTGTGTTTGCTGTTCTTTCTCATTTGCATCAGAAATTGGTCGTGTTTAACCGAGAGAAAACACTTTTTCACAGACAGCCCGGCCGCCATTCGCGGCCATGAATAAACATGAGAGCGCGCCATTGTCAGCGGTCGCGATTTTTGTTGCCAGGCAACTGCACGACATCTTCAGTTTATATATATAAATATATAAATATATTTTTCGCTCGATTTGGCGCGGCTCAGCTCCCGAGACCCGAGCACCCGAGCGGCCTTCGGCCGTCAAATTTATTAACCTCGCTACGCTCGGGCCTTCGGCCCTCGCTTCGCGAGGAATAAAGTATTGTATTGTATTGTAAATTATAACTAAGTACCTTTGTCAAACACTAAAGACTTATATAACACAAGAGGACGATATCAAGTGAATTTTCGAAGAGAGATTAAACCATAAGAATGGTTTTAATGAGTTTTCCAAGACAAGGCGATGCCCAAGTTCAGTTCAAGTTGCAATCCATTTCCATTCTTGCCATCTGCAGGCCAAGACACTTACTTTTATTCTGAGAGCACTCAGTAGTAGACGAATTTCTTTTAGTCAACTTAATGTACGTTGAAAAGTCGAATAGTGAAATATTTCTTGTTTTTAACGTCGCGTTAGTGAGCTACAGAGATTTGAATTTACAAAATGCTAATTGGATGACGTCACCATTATTTCTACTTCAATTTACAATACGCAGTTAACAGCTTAAGGATAATCAATTTAAGAAATACTAAATAAGAACTGTTAATAGTCAATTGATTTGTAAAAAAATATTACTTGGGGGTGGAAACAAGTAGTTGTATAATAAACGAGTCTTGATTTGACGTCATCTTATTAACATTTTGTAAATTCAAATCTCTATAATTCACTAACGCAACGTTAAAAACACGAAAATTTAACTATTCAACTTTTCAACGTACATAGAGTTGATTAAGCGAAAAAACAATTTTGGGTTTAGGTGCACTTTAAGAGAACTAGACATTCAATTAGTTTTGGATTTCCACTGATTTGAATGTGTCTTTTGACTTTTAAAATAACACTAAAAATGGTGACATAGCCCCTTTAAAATTCAACTTCCGTGCGTGCACTGTGTAGGTTTGGTAGGTTTTGATCGATTTCTTTGTTACTAAGCTTTATGTTGAAAACATATTAAGACCTTGGCCTACAAAGCACGTACTACCCCAAAATATACGCGTGATACAGCCTTGTCCCTAGGCGTTCTCGGCTCGGTCAAACCTGGACCCTACTTTGAGCCGTGACGTCACCGAGAGAGCCTCGCCCACCCCGTCCCAGACTTCGCGCGAACAACGGGGGCACGAGAGAACGCCTAGGGACTAGGCTGCGCGTGATAGTACTTCTACTTTCAGACAAGTTTTGGTTAGCAAGAGAGTGAAATTAATTCGTGTTGGTCACCATAATAC
Organism: Dendrophyllia cribrosa; assembly: GCA_024195265.1. Lineage (NCBI taxonomy): Eukaryota > Metazoa > Cnidaria > Anthozoa > Scleractinia > Dendrophylliidae > Dendrophyllia > Dendrophyllia cribrosa. The sequence goes on from JAJLRJ010000005.1 coordinate 5,672,704, forward strand.
AGATAAACAGAATTCTAGGAAGAAATCTTTCTCTTTACACGTTAGCTAAGTAAAGGCCTGTTTACACAGGCGATTTTTGTGCAATGTTTTTCGCACTTGTCGATGCAATTTTTGTCGCGCTTGTTGCATCTTCAAATCGCATGTGTAAACGGGCGGCGATTTCAGTGCGATTTGGGCGCGATTTGTAGCGCTATGTCGCAGAGTTTTCGAGCATGTTCGAAACCTGATGTAACCTGGCGGCGATTTTTGGGAAATCACAGCAAATTAAAGCAAATGTCGCACCCGAATCTAACAGGTAATCGCCGCTAGTTTACACTTGCGACAAAAGTTGCATTGGAGAGCGCGACAAAAATCGCATCAAAAATCGCATGTGTAAACGGGCTTTAACAGGTAAAATATGAGCGGCAGAACTGTATGGATATTGCGAGCCATTGTAGCCATACAGTTCTGATGCGAATATTTTGCCTATTACTTATAAAAGAACAATACATTAAAGCTTATTAGCATTCCTATTAGTGTCTGTATCAGTTATACAGTATAGCTGTATTTTCCTTATGAATTATTAATGAATTTTAGAAGTGATGATCGTTTTTATTTTATGTTTTCTCCAGGCCTCCTCCGTATGAATACCCGTCCAAAGACCCTTTTGAGACATCAACGTACAGAGCGAATTTCAGAAAGAGCAACGACCCAAGACAAGGAACTCTCCCAACCTCACCACTACGCAAAAACAATCCGCACCCCCAGACTATGACAAACGCCTTTAGCATTCCCAACAGGGTGAGTTTTTCTACTGGATGTGACGCCATGTGATAAAAGCCCGCTGTTTGTCGGTTTTGTTGGTCAGCGTGCTTGGTTTGCAAAATGACAGTTCCCAACGTTTGATTTTGTTTAAACAATATGGTGTGGGTTTCACGTGTTCATGACTTGATCAAAGCACAGAAAAAATGCCTCGGCAGATTGCTGTACTATGTCGTTGTTTTGAAAATGGCCTTTTAAAAAGGCGTTTGTTCTGTCAGTGTTCGTTTGTTCTATACAAGTATAAATGTACAACGGAAATAATTTCATGTGAACTACGGGAGAAATAACAGAAATGTATGAAATCGTATATATGGACTGCGGGTATAGAAGTGTCATTATCTTGGAAAAATGCAGCACATGTTTAAATTCTTACATGCAGCACACGTTGAATTTTAAACGTAAGGCTTACGTTCAAAAGCAGTCAACAAGTGCTGCATTTTTGTTGCATCCTCTAATTCGGCATTTGTTACACTGTGTTTGCCGCAAAAACATATATAAATACCGGTAAACATAAAAAGCGCTGCATATTATAACATGTATACAATTTTGAATAAAATGTTTTAATTTCTGCTGTTTATGTTTTATAGGGGTACTGGGTGTGGCCACACAGACTTCAACCAATCAAATTTCAGTGACCGACTTGTGAAACCAAGAAACCAGAGACAAGCTGTTAGAAAATGATAAGGACGATAAAACAATATAGCCCGTAATTTAGCTAACCACATTATAACATATCTAGTATTTTTTGTTTGCACTTAAAAAATAGGCTAAGATTGGAAACCACAGAGTCAGTTAAAGGCAAGTGCTGATCGGCAGTAGCAAGTCTAGCAAGGAATAGATAGTTTAGCATACACAATGATTTATGATACAATCAATAAAAAATGTAATGGTGTTCAATCCTTTTAAGGACTTTAAGTTGTCATTTACTTGCGTCGCTGGCCGGGTGCATCTCGCTGCAAATCTGAATTCTGAGTTGAGCTAACTATCGGTGGGTTACCATGACAGATGTGGCGACAATGTACGCTGTGCCTGACCAATCAATGTCTAAACATGTTGAATTCTTCGTCAGTTAGTTGAAAAGGGAAAACTGTGTTGTAATGGATTACGTGACATTCCCGCGCTTACTGCCGGCTGGATACTCTTTTTGATTAATAGCGGATAACAGTTAAATAACATTTTTGTATTTCTTTAGACCGGTTTATTTATGAATCTGGAATCTCTGTGACGAAAGCCTGTGCTTGACGTATATAAAAGATCCTAGTACAGAATTCTGTCCACTCAGTTCCACTTAGATCAAATGCCGTTCACCAGCAACATAATCAGGGAAGCGTCGGATACGATAAACAACAATAATAGTTTGTTATAAATGAAATTTCCAGAGTTTTTTAAATAAGAAAATCGTCCAAAGGAGATTGGGATGAAAGTCAATCGGCTCATGTTTATTTTATCGAGGCTTGACGCGAAAATCGACAGTAAGAGGGAATAAGTCGCTGTACTTGATATAGGGAAATATGATGGTTAAACATTTCTTCGCGATGGAGAATTTTGATTATTTATTGTAGCAAACATATGTCATTGGTGAATGAATACCGCTTTTAGTGTAAAAGATTGTTTACATTTGCCAAGATTAACTTGCAAACAGTAAGATGCAAATGCACATCGCTGCCCATGTACTATGAATTGCACGTCAAATTGCCAAATTGGTTGACAAACTGTCTTTAATTTTTAGTAGTGAACAATTGTAAAACGAGTCTGACTACTAGAAAGACTAATGCTGAGTATCTTTCATTTGAATAGTTTCAAGGTAGATCTTGTCTGAAGTTTAGTACACAGGCGTTTTGTTTTTGTGCACGTGCGCAGCGTGTGTATTTTGAACCCGCCATCTTGGATTCGCAAAACGAAGGAGACTGAAACGAATGAAGGAATTGTCAGTTTGCCCTCCTCTAGATCTGTTTCAAGGAGTTTTTCAGCGCTCGCCCGCTTATCCTTAAACACATTTGCATTACAGGTTACTGGACGTTAAGACCACATTAGCCGGAACGCAACGTCTGATTGTAAAAGGAAAAGGGTTCTTAAAATTCTTATTAAAGTCGGCAAACTACTGTACAGCTAAGCTCCGAAAAACATCTTTCGTTAAGACTCTAGCCAACAAAGCTTTACAAAGCTTTGGTTCTGCTTGATGCGCGATGTCTGATGAGCTGCGGCAAAGTAATATTGCGAAGTCGTTAAAAACGTCTTTCATTTTAGCCAGCAGTAACTTTGGTTCTTTGTTTGTGCGTGTAATGAACCATATCATGAAATATCATTAGTACTTTCCAAGTACACGAAAACGGAACAATACTTCAGAACGCGGGAATGTAAAACTTAAAATTAATTACAGTAAATAAATAGCATAATATTGCTTGTACTTGTGTTTTTCCATTGGTATGAACTAACATTAACTGTTATTTCTTTAAACATGATCTATACTACGAGCGGTATTGAATAGGTTGTTTGTGTAATCAGAACACTTTAAGGTCCTTTAATCTGTATGCAAATAAACTGCAAGTTTCTCAAAGAACTGTTTAATAACAAAGTACAGCGCAAACATCCTTAAATTATTCATTATCACCTTCTAGACAAGTTATTTGCTACTTCATTAGCGACTCGAAAATATAAAGAAGAAAAAGTACTTAAAACAAAATGGTATGATATTCGGACCAGTGACGCGCTTGTAAAGAAAGAAGCCGACAACGAGAACTTTATTTCTTGTGAAACATCTAATTAATAGTTTCAGCGAACGCCCAAGCTCAAATCCCAGTTCTGTGCCTAGTAAAGAGGTTAACAGACCGTGAGAGAAGCTAATTTACTCCCTTTCACAAAGCGTTAATCCCTGAAACAATGGCCCTCACAGATGTCCTCTTATCTGTAAAACAAATACTCAGACTAAAGAAACAAACGCTGAGATATTGCGGCCGAATTTGTTTGACTTGAATTAAGCTATACATCGAAAACACTGAAAATTACGCAAATCCGGCCAACGTATAAAACGATAAACTAACTGTCTCTCGCAAGCCACTAGAGTAGCCCAGAGCTCACAACAACGCACCCGCGAAACTGCGAAAGTCCAAAGAACTTTTTTGGTCAAATTATTTTTCTTTCTTAAACTGCAAAGATGCGAGAAACTATCTACGAAATCAAGTCACCTAATAGCAAAGGCACTCCTTACAAAGACTGGGCGACTACAGGTACGAGCTAAGCTTTTCTACATTTACTTACATGTTTTTATTATTTGATAGCTGGTACATTATTTTTGGTACATGTAATATTTCTGGCAAAGCGCGGTGTATTCCATTGTACTCATGTTTAATTGTTTGCAGTCAAGGAGGCACGAGCTCGTCAAATTCCAATCGGTTTGCCACAGAACTTGAGGAACTATTTTGAAAATGCCTTGAGAAAACCTCCGATTTCTAACATCTTTGGGTAAGTACGTACGCTTTATTTTCGGAAGAATAATGTTACACGACTTTGCTGAACCTTTCAAAATCTTCCTGAGTGATCCATAGCAACAATGAGTGATGTAATGTTGTCTTTTAGAATTGTTAAAGACACCTCAAGTTATTCAGTCGTGCGTGCTTGGTGTGTGTAGTTTTTACCCTTACTTCTCTTCAAAACATCAGAGTTTAGTTTTAAGATTTTTGACGCAGAGTTGTTCATTAAATTTGGCTGAACTGATCATTCTTTACTAAACCATTTACTTCTTATATGTATTATCAAGCAAGGTGTTTTCGTATTGAACTTTTATGAGTGTTCGGTTAGTGGGGTTAACTTGGCTTTAGTTTATGCTATTTACTGTTCAGTATACTTTTCTATTTCAGGAAAATACGCTATCTACCTCTGTGGCAATTGTTTGTTCACTTTCAATATTTTAGACAATGTCTAGATTGTGAAAAAAGCGTTGTAAAATAGAGAAAATTGGCCAACTGAAACCTGCCGGAGAAAGATTATGGGACCGTTTATTTTGTTACGAGATGTAAGGGGGGAGGACGGAGGGGGGGGGGGGGGGGGGGGGGGGGGGGGGGGCGGGGATTGAGGCTGATAGAATTGGTGGAGAACACAACCTCAGTTGTGCAATTCTTGCTGTAGAAATAATATGGAATACAATTATGAAAATTCTAAATTCACTCATTACAGTAAAACATTAACTAAAGGCTATTTACAAGGTCAGACCTTTGGTTTTTGAGTTGCTTTAACTGACAAATTAAGAAAAAATATTGAAATATAATTTATTTTACGCTACTTTTTGCACAGCGGTGAGCCTCATCAATCACAGGAGCCGCGCAGGTCACATGACAACAGGATGACAAGAAAAAGTGTGCTTTGTCACGTGAGCAGAAACCGTCCTCATCCAACCATACACTTCCCTTTTCAAACAGGCGACAGGGTAAGAAACAAACAACAACATGAACATATGTTTAACGATTTCATTGCACCTTGATTCACTACCTTACGCAAGAAGTTGAAATACAGTTTTATTCCGCTTGACAACTAGCTGACCGAAGTTTTAGCAACACAATTTTTAAAGAATCTTAATTATGAAAAGATAAATGTCTTATAAATTGTTCAAATATATGCGTGTGTCATAAGAGACGCTTATCGCCCGTGTAGTGAAACAAGATCCCCTATAGGTGCCTTCGTTTCTACCTAGTAATGTTTATTTCCACGTGTTAGCTCTTGTTTATATTCTTCTGCGCAGTTATATTTGTGACAAGTAATTGCCCTTTTTATCTTTGAGCCGCAGCCCAAACGCTCCTGGGTGTGTCAGGAGCATGTGTATTTATCTCATAATAGTGTAGGCCGGGAAGTACTATTCATTTCCGCTTCACCAATAAATCATTAAGGTTCTGGTTATATGATTGATGATTCGTCTTTTATTCCTTATGGTGGAAAGAAGCGCTTGGGATGCATCTTATTACATTTACTATTGACTTGACTCAAGGGAGGAAGAACCAGTGAGTCATGTTGTCCTCTCCTTGTAGGAAGCACTTATATGAGTTCCACAAGATACCTACTTGGTACCTTTGATTTGGCTTAACTTAATTGTTGTCTTTCTGTTATTTAGCTTCAGACATATATGGTGTGGATACCAGATGACAGACACACAACCACTAGCACTTCTCTCCCACCCGTCCCTCAAAGGAGACACGAACAGTCCCCTCCTCCGAGAAACTGCCAAACAAGAATGAGCCACAACTATGGTTATGGACAGTTCACAGGCCTAAATCAGACCACTTATCAAGATGAAATTGCTCGGACGCCATTCCTTCACAGACGTGGTGAGAACAAATGGAAAACGTCATGTTAAGTGTTAGTTAAACGTCATGTTAAGTGTTAGTTAAACGTCATGTTAAGTGTTAGTTAAACGTCATGTTAAGTGTTAGTTAACAGTTTTAAGCAAGTTACATTGCAGCGGATTAATTTGATCAAAGTTGTCATAATCCTTTGAGCCCGCGTTTATCATTTGATAGTCAGTAGCGTTGTCAAGTGATATTGCCTATCACTGATTGGATTAGCTAACCGAGTAACACTGTCAGCTGACGCACAGCTATCGAAAAAAGCACCTGTAATTTCCGGTCCATATTCGAGCATAATGACCGGAAACTAAACCCATTTGAAATGAATTTGCCACTCCAGAAACTTCAGGGAGACTAAGTACCAGCTTTCGGCACTAGGCTTTCTGGGATCGTTTGGGTAACCAGCCATAGTTACGATAGGTTGATGGTTTCCAAAGGCAACCATTAACCAATCATAGCTCAAATTGGTTACCCAAACGATCCCAGAAATCTCAGTGCCAAAAACTGGTGCGCAGACTCCCCAAAGTTTCTGGAAGGGCGAATTCATTCTCGCATAAAATGTCTCGTGATCAAGCGTCGCATACAATGAAGAAGCCACTCATAAACTCGGTAGAGAAATAGCAGATAACATTTACCAGGGTAAGGGTTCACAAAAAAGAAACGTTTATAAGCCTACTACAGATTAAGTTGCTTTTGTCATTGTTACTGTTACTTGTTGACACCGTCATCTTTCTTTTTGTTTCAGCTAAAATGATGGACCACTTTCCAAGTGGGAATCTAAGTGGGAATCGCGTGAGAGTGCGGTAACGCGAGTTGGAAGCATGCAGCTCCAAGAGCACACACACACACAAAAAAAAAAACAGATTGTAATAAATAGTTTAAAATACATTCCATTGTAAGCAGTTAATACTTTTTGCTAGTGTTCCGAAAATGCGCCATTAGTGTTTAGAATTGTACATTGTTGATGAAGCTGTGAAATAAAAATCAACAGAAGTCATTAAAATATTTCTTTTCGGCTCACACGAATCGACGAAATTTCTATGCCTTTTTCGCACGCACTGTCTCGCGTTGTTGAATAGTAGTAAAATCCAGAAAATACACGCCCCTCCAGTCCTCACTAAGGATCTTAAAGATCACATGGCGTTAATGATTTTCGGACTAAAATTACTGAATTTGGTCGATTTACGATTCAATTTTACGGCCTTCCCCATAAAATAGTTCGTTGCCCATTCCCCTACGTTTTATGAAAGTTGGTCCGTCGGTAGGTTACCCCCCACCCCCACCCCCACACCAAAAAGAGAGAGATAGAGGGAGTGGGGGGGGGGGGGGGGGGGAATATTCGTGGACGTCTGTATCACATGTTGTTATATAGCTGGAGTTTTTCTCAATACAATGCGCACGTTCTTTGGTTGATTCATGGTCACATGACATCTAACAAACTGTTTCCCGCCAAACGTCCATGAGCGGGCAACATTTGCAAACGCAGGCAACATTTTTCACGTCAGAGGGTAACAGTGCATTGTTGCTCGCTAGCGCACGTGATCAGACCGTGACAAAAGGTGGCATGATTATGATGCGATTGATGTTTACCTCGGGACCAGTCATTAAGTGTTTATTGATGAAAGGCCAACAACGTGGAAAAAAAAACGGAAAAGGAACGAAAGAGAACGGGAATTAAAAAGAAAACGAAATGTCAAGCTTGTTGAGCTTTTTCTCGTTCAAAAACTGTCGAAAGTTTGCCTTGTGCACATGCTCGAAACCAGAAATTGATATTCCAGCCCTAGAAAGGAAAGGAAGTTTAGCTTTCATGTTGCAAACAACACAACGCTTTGGACAGTTTGCTTGCAATTTGGCTCCACGACGGTCACAAAACGTCATTAGTGGCTTGAAATTGCCTTTTTTTTTTGCTGAAACTCTAGGAGTCAATGTGTTAAACAAAACTGGACCATTATTTATGAATTTCCACTGGTATAAATGTCTTTTCATTAAAAATGGTGACATAGCCCCGTTACGATAAAATGATTGTATTTTACCGAGCTATATCAAAGGTATTTACAAGTTTTTGCGATTACAGTCAACTCCACCTTGCTGACAATTCGCTCTACAAAAGGGCACCATTATTACAAACGGCAAAGTCAAGGCGATCGGAAGAAGATTTAATCTCCACATTACGAACATAAAATGAAGTTTTATGTTATGGGGGGAGTTGACTGTGATTCAAATTCAATTCTGCCATTTCCCTTCCATCGCTGTGTAAGCTACCCTAACTGCTGGCTTGGCCTGAGCTCTATTTACTGGGCAAAGAATAAACCAATCATGTCAGTTTGGATCAATATGGCTATGAGACGCTTTTATTCAAAATATCAAGTTTCATTGAAAAGTGATAGATACATAATCTGGCCCAGTAAAGGTGAGGGCACAGAGAACGCCTAAACGTCTACAGTAGATAGCAAACACAAAGTACAGGTGACAGGACATGGAGAGAGGTGCTAACAACTAGAGGGGGTATAGTGTGTGTGCGGATGACGTCACAAACTTACCGGCGGCCATGTTGGAGGACTGACGTAGTCAAAATGGTGACTGAAACAACATAACTTGAGCCTCCGATGCTGTCAAATATGCTAAAATATCGAAGGCCTCATTCAGAAACATCCTGCGAGTATTCTATCTTTGTTTGGAAATGCCAAGCGCTTCGAAAAATTATTTTAGTTTTGTAGTTGACGAATTCTCCGAGCTTGTGCATACTATAAAATCGCTATGTTCTCGACACTCAGATTTTGTAAGTGTCGAGAACACAGCGATTTTACAGTATGCACAAGCTCGGAGAATTCGTCAACTACAAAACCATAATGATAACTTTTCGAAGCGCTTGGCATTTCTAAACAAAGATAGAATACTCTTAGGAGGTTTAAATGAAGCTTTTCGTGAAAATTCTGTGAGAATTTCTGAAGCATTTTTGAAGACTCCTTTGAAGACCGTGCCCGGCTGCCGGGCTCACGCTACTAATCGCTGAAACTTTTCCACTAGTTCAACCCAAATTCCCTGAAAATCAACCGTACCTTTTGCTTTCCAACCGAAAATACCGGTTTTCTTGGCTAAATAGGAAGCACCGGAGAACAAGTTCCCCACAGAAACCACTTCGAAACAAAATTTCGTGCAGACAAATTGCAGCGTGCAATCAAGGAACCGACAAACTGTAGCTAAAGAGGTGCTACAAGACTGATTAAAGGGGTTTTGGGATTTAAATTAGCACAAATGACAAAAAAGCACTGTACATTAGCTACCTTTTCGATTTTAATTCACAACATTAAAGGAAACGCGAGTTATGATTTCAAAAGCGCTCGCACTGCCTGCTCTCTAGAAGGCAAACACAGGGAAAACCCATCAAAGTGGTCCTCCAACATGGCGGACGGTAATTCAAGGGTCACGTGAGCCACACACTCTATACTCTAATTTCAACTACTTTCTCCCCAAGCCCGCTCGGACTTCTTAAATTAATACCACAGAAGGCGGAAAAATGCATAAAAATTCTATTTTATTTACAGTGTAACATAATTTCAATTGAAAACTCTGGAATACTCTCTTTTTAAATCATTTGTAAATGCAACTTTAGAGCAGTCTAATTCATCATTACAAATTTTATATATATTATATTCGAGAGAGAGAGAAAATGGTGCATATGCTGACATAACCTGATTCAAACAGTCGATGGAGTTTGGAAAAATTTGAGAGGATAATGGTCGTTTTTATACTACAGATAAACTTCGGCTAACATTCGTGTGTGCTTCTGGTTATGGGTCTCCTAGTTAATCTAACATAAATACGGGAACAATGCCAAAATTCACGTAAAAAAACCCAAACGTTTCGGGACTTGCCCTTTTTCAGTGGTGATCTGTTCACTTTATGCGTCTTGACGAATTATCTTGTGTAGTTAGTCGTCCAAGACGTACTACAGAAGAACGTTCGTCCAGACAAATCGAGCTGTAGGCGAGAGCTTACATATTTATTTAGTACTTTCGAATTCTTCGAAAAACCTTCGTGTGTTTTCATCAGGTTAAAATCGCAACGCGGCCATTTTTTACTCATGTGATTTATAAAATAAAGTAATAGAACACGAGTATAAGTTTGGGAAGAGAAACTGTGTAGAAATATATAGTTATAAGAACAACTCATATTAATGTTAAGAGGTCTCCCAAACTTCTTATAGTGTCTGAATTTATTCTATAGAAAAAGGGGTGGAAATGATTTCTATTTCTTTAGAAAATAAGCCATGGTGCTTAAAGAGCCATAAGAACATGGACATAACGACAAAAAGAAAAGATCAGTTTTATGTTTATTAATAAAGTTATTATGTTCCTATCATGTTGTGTTGTTCACATTGGTGACATAAAACATCGATTAGTTGTGTTTTGCATTTACGTGGCCTCGCCGTTATGTCGCTACATCACTGGTGCGAATCAGGCTTAAAGAGAGGGTTTCACGGTTCGGCGCATATGTAAGCTATGACGTATCCATTTAATTTCATTGTTAAGACCAATCGGAAGCGAGTAGATAACTCTGGCGGGAAATTTGCCCGTGAAAATGTCGCGGTCAGTCCGCTGATTGAATGGATGATTATTCATGCGCCATGAAAGACACAAGAGCGTGGAATAAATCCTTCTGGTCAAAGGTTTCATTCAGTGTTGACTTTGTCGGTGTAACCGTTGGTCATCCTTCGCTGTTTTGGACTAATTATAGTATGTGATTATTGAAGTAAACGTGAGTGTTTTTTTAACCGATAAAATTGGTAAGAAAGCGAATCAAGCATTTCAATCTGTGCACATGCGCCGAACCGTGAAACCATCCCTTTAACTGAACACGGCTTTATAATTAAAGGTTATTTTCTAAAAACTCAGTCTAAGAGTATCTCACTGCCAGTAAAAAAGAAAAGATTAGATCCTTTATCAGTTTCACTGGCTGACACACCATTACAGGGTTCGTACTCTTTTCAGATTTTAAAATTCCATGACTTTCCATGACCTTTTCAAATTTTTCATGACCAAGATTTCAACAGTTGTTTTCAAAATTTTATCAAAACGATGATTTTTTTAATTTTTCATCTTGCCTTATTATTCCCACAACGTATGCTGCCTTAGTGATTTTGTACCATGAACATAATTTTCCATGACTTTCCATGACCCACACTTAAATTCCATGACTTTCCAGGCCTGGAAATTAAATTATACAATTCCATGACTTTCCAGGTTTTTCCATGACCGTACGAACCCTGCATTATCATTTTAATTTCTAGAAATTAATATTAAGATTTTGGGTTCTTTTTTATATTTTGTGTGTGATACGTTTCTAATATAATATCAGGCTCCTAACATGTGATAATTTGCTTATTATACATTCTAAAAGTCTTTGAAAATCTTTGGCAATTTTCGGATGTCTTCGGGCAAACTTCGTGAAATAATATATCTTTAACTTGTGAATTTATGGGTATGCATATATTCACGCACCCTTTAGAGCGGTTTTTAACTGAGTGTCGTAAAACCAAAACCAAAGTAATAAAAAAAATGACTCTGACCAATCACACCAGATGCAGACAATCCAATGAACCAATCAGAACTCAGAGCAAATTCTTGTAGCCGTCGCCAAGCGCGGGAAAACGCGTGCGAGTAAGTCACGATTAGTTTTGGTTTTACTTCTGATTGGTCGATGAAGTGGCGCGAGAATTTTTAGCCAATCACAAAGCATAGCATTGCAAAGCGAAATTACTTTAATTTTGACACCCAATTAAAAACCGCTATGACACTGATAGTGTTAAAAGTTAGTTAAACAGTGTTTGTGTCGTTTAAACAAAAAATGACAGTCGTGACAACTGTACTTAAAACATAATTACATTTGTACAGTGTGGTTCCTATTCAAGATTGATGATGAGGGAGCCAAGTTTTCCAATCTTAGCATGATAGTTTCCAGCGGGGGTCTTTCCTGAGGGTCCACCTTAAGCATACTCATGATTAAACCATTTAGTTCCATTGAATAAACACTAAAAAAAAATTCAAGAGTAAACATCAAGATCGGCAGCCAACAACAACCTCTCAACATCCAAGTTATCCACCAAGACGGGACAAAATTATTTTACTACAGAGTCGAGGAGTGAAGGCTTGGAACTATTTGCCTCTGGATGTTAGAACTTTAAATTTAGATAGACTCAAAGGATTTTTAACCGAAACTTTTTAACATACAGTGGAACCCCGTTAATACGGTCACCAACGGGCCAAGAAAATTTGGCCGTATTAATGGGGTGGCCGTATTAACGGGGTAGGGTCAAATTTAATGACTGGTCTATGTTTTTTTTTCATGACAGCAAAGTAAGTTGCTGTTTGATTAAGTTAACGGCAGAGGTCAATGACATGACAAGTTACAGGCGTTGTGAATAAATACAGTATTGTTTCTCAAGTACTGTACAGTATTTGTTTTGTTTGGTCAATAATTAATGCGTATTTGGTTCGAGTGGCCGTATTAACGGGGTAAAATTATAAAGGATTATACAGGTTGGGATTTCAGAATGTGGCCGTTGGCCGTATTAACGGGGTGGCCGCATTAACGGGATTTTATTATAAGAAAATATATGGGCGTTTCGCCGGGACAAAAAAAAGTGACCGTAATAACGAGGTGACCGTATTAACGAGGTGACTGTTAGGCGGGGTTCCTCTGTATTTTCTTGCGAGGTCGTTTTGTTTTACTTTTTTAGGAATTTTAAGAATTTTAAATAAGGCTTTTTAAATTGTTTATCATATACCTATCTTTTCAACTGTAAATAGTAATACTTAGTTCTTGCATTATTTATGTAATTTTCGAAATGTATTGTAAATAGGAATTTTTAGAGGGCCACCCTAATTAACCTGGAGTCAGCTTGGTGCTACTCTCTTTAAAATTTGTTGTTATTAAAATTATAATTACATGTGCGCCTTATTAATCCTTTCATTCTTGAGTTTTTCTACCCTTTTTTCTAAACTCGTAAGTAAAACCTTAATGGCCATGTATAATATACCATTTGAAAGGTCTTGATGAGTGCAGTTCTTATTTCATATCAAAATTGGGGAAGGAAATCATGGCTTTGACATAAACAGGCTGAAAATGTCAAAGGTGTATTTTATTTGGAAAGTAGTCGTACTAGTTATTCCAGAAGGAGAAAAAGTTGTTTTTGTGAACTTTTGTACGGTCTAAATGTACTGTGCAGACGGTTGCGTAATTCTGTTTTTGAGAATTGCTAAAATTGAAAAATAGCCCGGTCGTCAATCTTAATTCTTGTGCTTCCAACCTTTCACCTCAGTTAAGATTATCATCAGCTTTCTGTTCAGAGAGCGACGCTGTTAGGCTCAGCCTATATATATATTACACGAGAATTTAGTTTTATCGACTGAGTCGATAAGGTAAATTGACCACCGTAAAAAGATTCAAGTAGCTGACGTTTCGAGCGCTAGCCTTTCGTCGGAGCGAATCGCTCCGACGAAGGGCTAGCGCTAGCGCTAGCGCTCGAAACGTCAGCTACTTGAATCTTTTTACGGTGGTCAATTTACCTTATCGACTCAGTCGATAAAACTAAATTCTCGTGTTTCATCCCCCCACCGACGCAGCACCACAGTTTCTCTGTGTATATTACCAGAGCTCTCGCGGGCCGAAGGCCCACTGCGTAGCCCCATACTCACAGAACCCATGCCCGTCATATTTGAGTCACATGTATACCTCTGTAAACCCCAATACAAATCAACTGAGTTGATGAATAATTAAACAGTAGAATTAACTTTTGATACAGAGACCTGCTCAGCTAATTAGTATTCATACAGATCTCTACTCATTGTTTCATTTCATAAGCACGATAAAATATTCGCGTCCGATCTGTATGGGCGTTTACAATGGCGAGCTCATATTTTATCTACTATATGTACAAACGTACCTTTCATTTGGAATGTGTATATTTCCACTATTAGCTGAAAGTGCCGAGCCATCACAAGGACTTTGACCTGACACAAGACATTTAATTATTAAACACATTTCAAATTACTGAATAGCATCTTGATAACACAAACACCCTATACAGTCAACTCCCGTTATAGCAGACACCCTCGGGACTGCGATTTGGTGTCCGTAATAGCGAGAGTCCGTATTAGCGGGATGCGAGAATTTTTTTTTATTTTTGACCATACTTACAGTAAGGGGTCACATGTGTGTTAATTTTCATTAACTCCAGTACCTTTTTCAGACCCGTTGTCGCACCTAAAGAGGGTCAGAACTTTATTTACAAACAGAACAGAACTTAACAGAACAACGTTGTACCCTTTGTATACAGTAGTTCTTCTCAGTACGTAAACAACAATCATCGTATGTTGGATCAATCGAGGAGCTGGCTTGGGACTGGAAATTCCAGTTATTTATAAGATTTACGGCGGAAGGAAATATTTGGACAGACTGGACGAACTTATTCATGGCAGCGAGACTGCAAAGAGGGCCTTAAGAGGAAAAGATGAAGGAATTTTGATTGATGGACAGAAGAAGCGGAAATCGACCAAAAAAGACAAAGACAATCTCAAAAAGCAGAAAAAATAGACTTGACGTATGTGTGCAAATATTCCAAGATGCTGCTCGGTGTCCGCTATAACGAGAGAGAAAACAATAAAATTGTGACGTTGGGACCGAATAAAGTGTCCGTAAGTTCGTGATAGCGAGAGTCCGTAATAGCGGGAGTTTGTTTCAGTCAAACGTCTGTAACTTTCTTTCGCCGGGGATTTAGCTGCTGTCCGTAATAGCGGGGTGTCCGTAATAGCGAGGTGTCCGCAAGGCGGGAGTTGACTGTAAGTCAAACTTCTTACTAACTTGAACCATAAAGGCTGATTCACATGAGTGATGCAAATGCAATAGCAAGCAGTTTTTATGCATGCAAAGAAAACGCAACCACAGTAAGATACGCATGCACATGGAAACAAAAAGGCCACTAAGCCATGGACTACTGATTTCATGAATCTGAAGTCCATGTACTTTCTCCCAAACATACATGTACATTGTTGTATCAGTGAAAGATCCACATACATGTACATGTATGACTTTTATATCATGCTAACTTGTGAAGGTTCAATCACAGTTCATGTAATAAACTCTAACTCACCATAAGCCATGGCATAAAGAGTGCAACCTAATGACCAAATGTCACTTCTCTCGTCAATTTCACAATTTGATGGCACTTCAAACAGTTCTGGAGCCCTACAAGTGTTCAATCATTGTTAGAAGGCATCATAAATGTGTAGACAGATAAATAAAAATAAATAGACCCACCTGTAAGGTGCAGTGCATTCTTGGGCACATTTTTCTTGGAGTTCCAGAGCTTCTCTCCTACAAGTAACAAATCACGTCAAACATTATGGTACTGAAATGTTTATTTACCACATTAATTAATCAAACCTGTCATTACTGAGCTTGAATTAATATTAAACTTCCTCATTTGCAGATTGGCATGAGATTTGTGTAAGGTATTTGTGAAAGTTTGGTGGTATGGGCCTTAATCATGCCCCGCTATTTTGAATAAAAACAAATGATTTACCCTGCTAAGCCTCGCAGTGAAAAAGTTAAAAACAAGGTTAATGGGAGAAAACAAAGCATTTTATTCCCCGGGGAGTCAACATGGCCACTGCATGATTAAGGCCCATGTCAGAACAAAGTCCCATAGTATCTTGCTGACCCCTAGTAGATGGACTGGGACCTACATGGACTACCCTAAACAAGTGAGTGAGTTTCCTTTTGCTATGCATGGCAATACAAATGTTTTTTGTCTGTCATCTTGCATTTCAACTGCTGACTAAAAAAAGTAGAGGTGAGCAGGTGCAGGAGTCGCTCGCAAAGGAATAGACATTTAGTTGAAGGCCAAAAATGCAAGCAGCCGCCCTTTTATCCTCAGATCCTACAAGCGAGCAGAAATCTAGTATAAACAATTTTATTTTCAAAATGGAAATTCAAAATTTTCCTTCCAAGATCCTGGAGTTACGGGAACTTGCACAAATAAGCAAGAAGGGATTTTGAAAAACATTCGTTTCACATAGCAAAAGGAAACTCGCTAAACTCCTGCCTCTGCTCGTTTTGTTGTCATCTTTAGAAAAAAATTATTTTGTAAAGACGACAGCATGTAAAAAGGACAATTTGTAGAGGTAGGAAAATTTGAGAGCTTTTTTGATAGTAAATTAAATCATGCACGCTCTTTTTTCATTTGTGATATGGTTTGTTCGATCGGGTGTTAGCATTGTTTAATTTATTCTTGCCATTAATTTTATGGTAGATCAGAGGATAGTCCATTTAGGGTAGTCCAGGGGGTGTCCATTTAAGTAGTCCATGGGCCTGGTCCATGGGGGTAGTCCATGGGGGTAGTCCATGGACAAGGGGTCAGCGAGATGTACCTAACCCATATGTAATGCCCCAATTTTATTCCTAGAACCTCCTTTTTTACTGATCACTGATAGACAAAAGCAAATGCTCTAGAAAAAAGAATGCTTAGAAATGTCAGTCATTTACATTTTACATTTTTTATATAGTGCGAACTTCTATATAATATAACCAGTTGCGCTTTACATTTTTATGAGAATGAGATCGGACATCAGCTCATGAAGGCGCCTCAGGCAGCTGCTATCAGTCCATTATTGATCTCATCTCCCCACCCCACCCATGAAGGAAGATATAACACCGAGGGTGGTCACAGCCAGGGTTTTGTTACGTCCTCAGTGGTTCTTTAACGTCCCCTACTATTAGTGTGATAAGATGCAGGAGACAAGGCCAACGGCTTAACGTCACTGCCCAATGACACGATCATCTGAACTGAGGCATACAGGTGTTACAATACTTAATCTTGTATAAGTTTGTCTTAATTCTGACCTAAGACACCTGTTCATAAAACTCCACATGTACCTCTGTAACAAAATGTCTAAATAATAATAGATGCTAAGATCTTGATATGCCTTTGCTGTCTGTATTGAAAGGAAGTTTGCCTAGTCATAAAAAACTAATTATAGAAAATAAATATACAAAAATCTTTTGTACCATCTGACACTTATCAATGGTAGGCTGTAAGACTTTCAAGTCTTACCTGGATGTTATCTTGCATCTGGCTTTTGACACGCTACCGAGATCCATTAATATCACAGAATTGTCAGGACCAATTAACAAATTGTGAGGCTTAAAGATAAAACACACAATAATATTAATTCTTAGACATTAATTATATTAGGCATAATTACTTTTAAAACTGACACAACAAAGTGTGACCTAAAGATGATGTTGATACAGCTAAACAAGATTAGCATTGTTTACAGGATTCCCTGTAAGTGTGGCAAAGTATGTGACTGTACAATGTATATATGTTGCAGGTAAAATATGGCATATCAGGTCAGATCAGTATTCATTCATGTGTAACCAGTATTCAATCTAGGTAAGCTATCCTAACCCCAGCATAAAGCTAACTCTAACACAAAGCTAACCATCACACCACTGACTTCATGTATCCTTGTGGTATGGGTGAGGGTTAGCTTGGTGCTAGGGTTAGGGTTAGCTTACCTAGATTGAATGCTGGGTACATATTTAATGGAAAATGTTAATGTAGAAAAGTGCCGAAAATTTGAAAGTTTTCAGACATTTCGGGCTTGGCCCTTCTTCAGTGAAATGTCAATTTAAAATGGTTGACGGTTCAGTTCTTGTATAACACGCCATTTGAAACAGTGCGCGCGCCTTAAATAAACCGGAAGTCAGTATTAAGGCCGCGCGGCTGACTCGTACCAAGCTTGAAAATTAGCCGCATCTCATGTCTCCTTCTTTGCTTGCTTGCACCGCAGAGCTTCATGCCATGCACTTCAGCGTCATGCAGAGAGTGGCCGTTTGCATTGAAATGTTGTAAGACGGGGAAACCAGGCAAGTTTTTTCAATGCTGCGTAGGTGTTCGCCAAAGCGTTCCCTAAGAGCACGCCCAGTTTCACCAATGTAAACTGCAGAGCAGCGACGACAGGAGATGCAGTAAATGATATTTGATGTCTCGCAAGTGAAGGCTTTTTAATGATGATGGTGCCTTTGGGGCCTTGATGATGGTGCCTTTGGGGTACATATTTAACCTATAGAATACTGATCAATGTAACCTGAGAACAGATTTTACCTGCAACATATACGTTGGTGAGACGGGAAGATCAATGCATGAACAGATTAGCTAACATCATGTACATCTGCAGTGTTCTCAGTTGAACTTGTAACCTAATGTAAAAAATGTGAGTGGCTTCAATAGTAAGTTTTCCTGCAGTACAAAAAGATGTTTCTATAATGTTTAGTGGCCCTATGTGTCACCTTGTTACACCTGTGTACAGGAACAGACAGAACAGTTGTTGAAAAAGTTATTGAGAACCCTGAGTGTACCTTGATATCTCTATGTGCCAGTGGAGGATCTAAACTATGAAATGCAAGTATAGCATCACATAGTGACTTGAACATGTGGA
Source organism: Dendrophyllia cribrosa (assembly GCA_024195265.1). Classification (NCBI taxonomy): domain Eukaryota; kingdom Metazoa; phylum Cnidaria; class Anthozoa; order Scleractinia; family Dendrophylliidae; genus Dendrophyllia; species Dendrophyllia cribrosa. The sequence goes on from JAJLRJ010000005.1 coordinate 5,691,341, forward strand.
GGATATCAAGCTCTGGAATATGGCCATTTTGACAAAATGTCCGTTCAATCAAGTCTTGAACAGTTCCATCCTGAAATCATTTGTAAATCAGAAAAAAAAATCATGCATCATCAAAAGCTCCTGTGAGCCAACTCGTGACTGCAAAATGTTCAGACCCTCCCCTCTCCTAGACATTTTGCTTTACTGACCCCCCCCCCCCCCCCCCATCCAACTCCCCAACTTCCCTCCTCTCCAACGCCGTCCGCATGGGTAAGGCAGGTGACCACTATATATCACAGGCTTGCAGATGTTAACAGCTGATTGAGCGACACCCAAGTGAAATTGTCTCCCTGCTTTAACTCGTTTAACGCTTTGCATATTCACAAGTTAAAAATGAACATGACAAATTAGAAGTCATGTCTATTTGAATGCTGATTTGATAAAAATGCCGTCTTACCACCCCACTGCCAACACTTAGAATCCTCACTCTTTTTAATTTTTTAATGCATATTGTCATACTTAGCAATTATTTTTACATGCATTGTAAGTTATGAATTTTAATGTAATATTTAATAATTTATAACTTAGATGTTACATGTAGGTGTCAATTGAAACAAAAGTTCTGTTCCTTTCTCCTGCCACTTTCTTTTCATTATATAATAGCTACTGTTACATACATGTATATATTAATGTTATATACCACTGTTTTATATTTTGTGATTATTTGTTATTTTTGGCAAATTCATTAAACAACATAAATAAAAAATAAATAAATAAAAAACAAAAATTTATTTGATGAATGATTGTCAGGTTAATTTAGAGGATTGTATTTTGGAACAACTTCAAGTCTATGTTTAGTCTGTTTAAGTTGTATAGGTGTCTGATATTGTAAATAGAAATAATTTGTTGCAATCTGACCATTGGAAGAAGTTTAAAATTACCTTGTAGTAAGTAACAAGCATGCGAGCCTCTTTATATGTTCCCTTGGTAACCACATCCACATCATGTAAGGACAGCACACCAGGGTGATCAACTGCTCTGTGGGCTTCAACTTCACGCTCAAATGCCTAAAATCAAAGTTTTGTGACTTACTTTTTTCTCATGACAGTTGATATTATTGATATTGAAAAATTACTACAATTTCTTTTAGTGATAGAATATACAGTCAAAACTTACTATGAAATTAAATACATTAATTAAATCAGGGAATGAATTCTTACAGTCTTTCTCAATTTAACTCTCTAAATTGTACTCCATTAGGTCCAATTGCAAGAGAATATTTGTGAAATCTAAATACAATAAAAATAATTATCTAAATCTACCTCCTCTTGCTCAGGGAGCTGGAGACGCATTCTTTTCTAAAAAAAAAGACAAAAAGGAAGTTTGCATGACAACACAAATACAAAGAACATGGCTAAATGAAATAGCGACTTTATAACTCTGCCCAATAACTTAATTAACTGCACTAAGACAAGGCGTTGAGCACATTATGGTGGTCTGGCTGGGAATTGAAGCCATGACCTCCTGCTTTGCATGCAGTCTGCTACTCAATACCCACTGATCTAACCAGGCAGTGGTTAACTTAATGAGTAATATGTTAAACATTGACCCAACTTTCACAGATAAGACACAGACCTTATTAATCCCTACATAAAATACATTGTTGTAACTAAATAAATTTACTTTTATTGGGAATAGTGAAGGTGCACTGATGTACACTGTAGTGGTTAGATAGTTTACATAGTTTATTTGTTAATTAATGCAGGTTAGAAGGTAGGAAAGACATAAACTGTCCTGATGTGGACCTACAGTCTAACTAATAATACTACTGTTTCAATAGGGAACTTAATAAGCAACCACGACAGCGACGGCAGCGAGAACGGCACAAACTGAACAATACAAAGTGATTCATTACAAAAATTATTAAGAATCCTAATTACTGTAACTATTACATAAAAAATAAATTTGTTAGATGAAATAAACAATCCTCACATTTGGTGGACATTATGCAAAAGATCCCTTTGCATAATTTATTGTTTTCAAGATGTTCTTATTTGCCTTTAAAGTGACCCTTAATGTGACCTGGGAGAAGGTTACATGTACAAGTAAGTGCAACCCTGTGTACATGTACTTTGAAGGTTGATCTGCCGACTTTGGTTCTTGTTCTAGAAACCTTGCATAGAAACCTAGCATATTGGACTTCCAACCTGAATGTTTATGGTTCAAGGTCTGATCACTGTCATTGTGTCATTTCCTTAGCTTTTCCCCATATTCAGTCTCCACCCAGATGTATAAATTGGTGTAGTATTTGTTTATCTTAGTTCTACCCTCCCTACTCCCCATATTTATAATGTTTATATAGTAGAGCATGTGCAGTTAGTTGTTGATGATTAAACTGTGTAATCGTGGAGCATGGTGGTTGTTGTCTGTGGATAAATCCTTGGTGTAATCCGAATCATCCTTGGTTGGATCCGTAACTATACTACAATGTGGACTGGTGAGAGAATGTCAGGGGTAACCAGGCTACAATGGATTAGCATCCTGGGGAAAATAGCAAAACACTGTACTCCTAGTTTCTTCATATGTTACAGAAACTTGGTAAAGCTCTGGCTGTGTGGGTCTCCTGTGACTTGTACGTGACTTAAACTACCTCACCTACAATGTGAAAGGAAGTTGTAGCAAGATCTACAGTGTATATAATTTGAATGGTTTAACAGGTGGCATAATAATTACTTTTAAAATAACTTATAAACTCACTAAGGCAAACCATTCTTTTCCACGATAGACAAGGTTAACATAGGAGAAAGCTGTAAAGAAAAAAAAAACATTATTTATAAATATTCCTGTGAAATAAATGCCAGATGTCTTTTTCTCCACACAAATAAACAATGTCTAGGATTGATTTCCTGCTTATGATGCACAGAAAGCACTTGTACTATGTACCTTGCAAACAACAACTGCTCAACATGCAGAAAAACATACATGTAGGCTAACACCCCACCCCTCACCCCCTACATCCAACTCCCTCCACCCCTCACCCCCTATGTCCAATTCCCCCCACCCCCCACCCCCTACATCCAACTCTTCACCCTCCAACACCATCCCCATGGATAAGGCAGGGGACCACTATTTATCATGGGCTCAATGTCCACCAACCCTCACACCTTCTATGTAGGTGTTTCTTTTCAACTTTCAGATATTTCACATTCACTTGGGAATATTATCAAAAGGAACCCAACAACACATTTTCTGCTTAAAGTGCACATGAAGTGAAATTTCACTTCTGTTTTGTTTTAGGGTTTTATGTTGTTTATATCACCTTTATTTCATTTTCAGTCATTTTCCTCTTTTGCACGAAGAGAATCCACTTTTTTTAGCAGTTTGAAAACTCCTGCCGGGCCTGAAATTTGTGACATTTTGAGCGCGGCCAAAAAGGTACAAACAATGTATTTGTGACTAATCATTTGTGTGTTGGATCACAACAAAACCTGGCTGAGAAGGGGGTGAACCCAGGGCTAAAAAATACACGTCGCTTTCAAAGAATCCTTCCGCAAGTTGCCAAAACTCCACTGTAAAACAAGTGACGCGCTCAGTTGTAAACACACTAATGACGTCACTAGAACCCAAGTCCTTGTCTAATATGCCCAACTTGCATCGCTTTTTAAAATATGTTCCCACCACTTCAAGTGACTTATTTACCCATCAAAATAATTCTTAAAACACCTATTGTCAGATTATTGAAAAAAATGGTAGTGAAATTTCACTTCATGTGCACTTTAATAATTTATTATACTGTAGGCTAAAATATACATCAAATTACAAGACGAAAGAACAATGAATGCCACTAATTTGTACAAAATATGTTGAGAGGTTTCGATTTGTGATAAAATATACGTCAGTCTATATTTACTCCATTACAAAGTCTGAAAGTGGTTCTTCTTTTTTAACATTTCGTTCTCCTAGAAACTTAATATGACGATATTGGCTTTCAATATTAGAGATTTCCCCAGACATAACTTAATACAGAATTGAATTTGGCAGTAGTCAAGAAAGACACGACCCAACAAGCAAGTCTTTTGCTTTAACTTATATCGTGCATAAATAAAGGATGTTGTTGTTGTTATAGTCAAAGTCTGAAACTTACTTCCTTCAGAAGTAGCAGGAAGTAGTAAACTTAACATCTTTATCCTTAAATAGCTTCATAGCAGTCAGCCATGCCAGTTATAAGATCTCTTAAAGTGCCAAGGCACTAACGTAGGCTTTAACCGCAAACCGACCCGGCCAGTATTAGAGAAATCTATTTGGGTGTAATTGATTCTAAGTTCTAAGTAGAATAGGCCGGCATTATAAGCCATATATGATCATTAACTTGAAATTATACGGCGTTCAAACATCTTACCCCCCTCTCCGATGTCTTTAACCACTCTGTATCTTCTCCCATTGACGGTCACAGATGGTCTGAAGAAGGATGAACATTTATGACCCATATATATCCGCCACCTTGGTGTATTTTAGCGTATTTTCGTCTCCTTTGCAGCTTCTGTTTCGAGTGTTTTGCGATTCACAAATAAGTTTTGTTTAGTGGCCAGTTCTCTCTCTGCCAATTAATGCGCGAGGGCTTGAGCTCTAGGCTACGTCACCGGCTCATTCCTTCCTTGTAATTGTGTATGTGCAGGGGAGTGGAGTGGACTTTCTTATGGACTTTATCTCTGGTGGAATTTGGACGCCCCGGTTCTATTCTTTTACAGGCGTTAAGATAGTGGGGAGCGAAGGGTAGGCAGCGCGCGAAGGAAAAAGTCTCACATCGCTTTGCCCGCTCGTTCGCGCGCCGGTTTTTAGCTGCTCCTCCCCTTCCCCCACCCGCCGGTTCTAATCCGCCAGCGAATATGGACCCCGTAGTCCAATTCCAATTTAATGTCCCTACATCACCTACAATTTACGTCTCTGTTATAGAGGTGATCAGTGCGTTGAAATGACAAGCCCTTAGGCAATCTGACAGCTTGTAACAGACTACATCGTCGTGGAAAACTTCACGCGAGGTACGCCAAATCAGCGGGTTTTTTTTAGACCGCTGAATTTCTTTCAAAAGAAGAAAAATTGGGAGCTCTCTCGTGGATTTAACATAGAACACAAAGAAAGACATTTGCTTGAAAACACATCACGGTTTATTCAAATTTTGATTTTGGTCTGATAGCAAAAATCCAAATATTTAGTAGGTAAGTCGCCAAGTTTGAGAGTGCTGTAGCGAAGATAACTCCGCAAAGTGAAGATATAACTCCACATTTCAGTACAGTAAAATACAAGTACGAGTGAAGGTCTTTTATCTTTTGCTGATCCAAGATGGTCGTTTGCCTCTTTAATACTGTCAAAGAAATCACGAAGCTAAATGACAAGTGTATATTAAAGTGCCTTTATTTTCCTCGTATTTGTTAACTTCATTTCTGTTACAAAACACTGGATTATCACTCACATATTTATTCTATCGCATTTCAAGATGAAAGGCAATAGATTTACGGTGATTTTAGCTTGCAGAGTTGGTACGAGGCAGCTCGACTGGCAGCAGTCTTCGGGGCTGATTACATGACGAATTTCAGCCCGGTTAGGCGGGCTGAGAAGTCAGCCCGGTTTCTTGAACATATCTTTTTAAAACGATGTTTGCGATTACATGAAGAAAGTTTCAGCCCGGGCAAACGGGCTGAAAAACCTGATGTAATCAGAATGAAATTTCAGCCCGGGCTGAAAAGGGGTCATGGTTCGTGTACGGCGACTGTATTGTGATGTATTGTGTTAGGTAGTGTTAGGTTGTATTGTATTGTATAATTTGTATTAGGTTGCATTGTATTAGGTTTTATGACGTCAGTCAGTTCGTCGTACATGACCTGAAAAGCGAGGTCACCTGGGTAGAAAAGTGCACTTGTACATGCGCAATGATTTGTTTTCAATGAAACAAGATGGCGGCTACCAGGTTTCAGTGGTGTCAGCCCGGGCTGAAATTCGTCATGTAATCGCAACAAAATTCCAGCCCGCCTACCGGGCTGAAATTCGCCATGTAATCAGCCCCTTAGTGGAAATGGAAAACTTTTAAAGAGGAACAAAGCGCCTGCTCTCGTAGGCTACAAAAGCATTGGCCACTCTGGTGCATGGTGGAATGCTGGTTTTGTTGTTGAAGACCACAAGAGAGAGAGAGAGAGAAAGGACGAACGGTTAGTTTTTTTTCCAAGATTGCCATGAACGTGAGAATTTTTAGCATTTATTAATATTCGAAAGAAAACGTATTTTCACAATTTTCCAACTTCTCGATAACTTAAACTTTGTTTACCAAAAATGGTGAAAATATTATACGTTTTAATCGTATTAACATGAATTTTAGAAGAAAATTCTTAGTGTTTCTTACTTGTCAGAAGGCAAACAGCAAGCTACCGTTTGAAGCCCGCGTGACAGCACTAGAAAAGAGAAGGGATGGGGGTATTGGGCGCGCGCGTGAAGCGTGTGGAGAGACGGCGCATGCCCGAATACCCTATTTCCCGCCTCTTTCAGACGCTGTCACGCAGGCTGTACTGCCGTTTGCGATGCAACAAGTTGTGTAATGAACTCTTTAAAGAAGCGTTTACACAGAAACTTTTTAAGGAGATTTTGAAGCATAAAAACTACCTTGAGCCCCCAAGGAGTAACCTGCGATAAGGCCAATTTTTAGCCGCGCACTAGTTTTTTTCTGATGTTCGTTTCGCGTTTCCCGCGGAAATGGTTTACCAAGCGAAACGAAAATAGAGCCTGATCGCGCAGGTAACCAAGGAGTTATTGGCGTGTTTTATGCTAACAACGCATGCGCCGTTGCACAACATGTCAAAATCGCAAGCAAATCGCCATGAAGTCGCTGATTGTCGTGCAAACGTCTCTTAAATGAAGACAAAAGAGGGTGGAATGCGCGTTTGGAGGAGGGAGGCATCCGAGCAGGGCCCCTGCTCCCTGCCACAGGGAGGATTTACCTTTTTTTGGAATGCGCCTCAGTGGGCATATCAATTAATTTATATTATTTCAAGTAACTTTTTAAGTTCAATCATTAGCTGCCAGTCAGTTTTCTGGAGATCATCTCTGAAGTAATCCTTAACAGCGTCAATAGACTCTCGGCTGATCTGTACAGTAAAGATAGATAAAAGGACACATTTTAAGAGTTTGGCCATCATATCATGAGGATTTTGCTTTTCTTTTTAGTCAAAACTATGGTACATTTATGACTGCGTAAACGAGCACATAAAATAAATACAATGGTTGAAGAATGGAAAAAAATGAAGCCCTTTGCAACCGGGAGGGAGGGGGGGGGGGGGGGGGGGGGGGGGGGGGGGGGGGGGGGGGGGGGGGGGGGGGGGGGGGGGGGGGGGGGGGGGGGGGGGGGGGGGGGGGGGGGGGGGGGGTGGGGGGGGGGGGGGGGGGGGGGGGGGGGGGGGGGGGGAGGTTAGCCCTGAAAAATGGTTGGTTAACATGGTCCCTGTAATATAGGAACGGAAAGGGTTACAAGTGAATGGCAATTCGATTTTAGACTGATTTAGCAGCCTGTTACTAAAATGGGTGGTTCCAAACTTTCTTTTTACATGAGTACCACTTATGTAACGAGTCTTCTTGATAAAATAAATAAATTTATGCATTTGTATAGCGCAAATTCTATATACATATTCAATTGCGCTTCACAATCAATCAGACCCACCCCACCCATGAACAAGTATGACACTGAGGGTGGTCACAGCCAGGGTTTGTTACGTTCTCAGTGGTTCTTTTACGTCCCCATGGGAGACGGGACCGCCATTTCTACGTGGTCATCCGAGCCACGTGAAGGTCTAACCATTTGTCATAGCAAAGGCAGCACCTTCATCCTCAGTTATTTTAAGACCCTGAGTGTTGGTCCGGCCGGGGTTCGAACCCGAAACCTCCCGCTCTGCAGACTGGTGCTCTATCAACTGAGCTAACCAGGAGGCGGACAAAGGTGACAACTGACCACAAATTGCACTTAAAAGGAGATTAATTAGTACGTAATAAATTACTTAGCCTGGTTCAGACGTTCACATAGTGGGAGACAACGCAAAGAAATGACTTAATTTAAAAAGCTTACCTTGCTAATCAGCAGGTCTGTATGATCAAAATGTCGGCCGTACATTTTTGGTGCCTCTCCGGGAGGAGATTCGATCTTAACACAAACTTCCATTCCTTTGCGAGCTTCAGTGAGTTGCTTGTGGTTTGCTTCAATGCCAGTAATGACACCAACATCCAAAAACTGCAACCAAAAACACATCATTTAATAACACCGCTCAGCGCCAAAATAAATAACAATGAAATAATACTTCCGTTCTGTTTACCCGACGGAACGCACATTTTTGTTTTCGACCCTAGAACCCTGTGGAATGGTTGGCCTGTTAAATAAAACAACCGCTCTTTTTAAGCGAGCACTAACCAACCAAGACTAACAAACTGGCGAGTCTGGACGCGCAACGTTTCCCGCAATGTTCAATGTGCAACATTTATTTTCATATTTGAGTGGCGTCCTGTGAATTCAGCTAGAATAGCTTAGTGCTCCTCCACTATAAACAACATTTTTTTTTACAACATAGGTGTGTGGAATCTCCACGCAGTCACGATATTTTGTTCATTATAGAAAGGACAATAGCGATTCCCCGAATATTGTAGGAACGCTTCCGATCATTTTCCGAAAAATGGCCGAAGATCTTCAAACTCACTATACAGCACTGTGCATAAATACACAATTACCTCCGAAAATATGCACGGATATTTGTCCGCGGACATTATATCTGTTTCAAGAAGCGAACAGTTCACCGAGAGCGAAGCTGGAGAAAAACTGTAAGCTTCGAGGAACATGTAATGTCCAAAGACAAATATCCGTACATAATTTTTAAGCCAAATTGTGGTTATTGTGTTTATTATCCTTCAAATATATATTTTTTTGGCGAAGCTGTTTATTGTCTGTTTAAAACAATTAATTCTATTCAATTTAGCAATATATTGAAGACAAAAACTGAACGTTCAAACGTAAAACGCGAATTTTGAAAACTGGGGGAACAACACTTGGAGAATATCATCGGATATTCCTCAGTTTTGGTTGCATCACGTGATGTGTTTAGACCAATCGTAAAGCGTGATACTCACCTCCTTGCTCGGGACTGTTATAGGAGTACCCTCCTTTACAACACCAGCCTCCACTACCACGCCAACAACAATCGGACCTCGGGAGTTGAAGATGTGTTGGGGCATGATTCGAAGCTTGCATGGAAATACCGCAATGTGTTTGAATTCTTCACGCTTCTTTTGCTTGAGTTCCTGGTGAAAGAAATACGCTTGTTTTAACACAGAGCAATTAAAAATTGGTACATATGTTTAACCCTCGGTTGTATAAGGAAGCTTATATCCCAAATCTTGGCTTCTTGGGTTTTTGATGCGTTGCGATATTTAAACCTAGTTGTAATTTCAATAGATACCCATCATGTCCTCTACAAGATAATATGGTCAAGTGTCTATGATGACGTTATATGGCATAAAATGACGTCATATCGTTTTAAAGCCGCCACCTTGGATTTCTGGATTTCTTTTTTTCAGACGAACGGGTGCCACTAAAGACCTGGCAAACCAAAACGTGGCAAGATGGTGGCCCGATAGGATGAAGCTACAAAAGAACTGCTTAAAAATCTGAAAAAACTAAGTAGGTTATGGACTACTTCATCGATTGTTCAACTTGACAGCTTTGTACTCACTTCTCTGTAAGCTGTGAATTTGTCAAACAAATGATAGATGATGTCGGCGGCGAAGATTTTAACACCTAAATTGTCGGCCATCTCTTGTGCCTCCCGTTCTATCCGCACATCAAAAGCCAGGATAACAGCATATCTAGAATGTATACAAGTATAGTTACACACAAACATAAAACTTGCAAATGAATGAATGAATGAGCAACTTTATTTAAAGTGTCTATTACCCCCAAACTATTTTTGACCACATAAACCTCTATATTATACTGAGAAAAATTCCGCAAAAAATATTTGCTTTTCTTTAAAACCACGATTTTTATGGGCTGTCAAAGTAACAGCTGTTTTCCGCGGCCCCGAGTATTTAGCTTTGGTAAAACTAATTGGGACACTGAAATAGAAAGCTGAACTAAGTTAAAACTACGAATCAATTCTTCAAGACGGGTTTAGACCGAGTACACTTTTTTCCGCTTAAGGTGGCTCGACTGGGTTTTTTGGCGACATAACACCCCAACTTTGAACGGCTGATACTTCACTGTCTGAGATCGGTCAGGCAAGCTGCTTCACACATAAACTAGAGATGAAATGAACTTTCCAAAAAAGTAGATTTGATTGACATCGGTGTTACCATAACAACGATCTGATGACGTCATGGTTTTTGCATATTAGTAATTTTCTCAACATCTAGACCTAAACGTTTAAAACGACTGTATGCCTCTTATAGTCTAGATGTATGTCTTCCAGACTGCAAAGTTTGAAAAAATTCTATGAGAGCGTTTTCGAATAAAAGGAACTTCACAGCAAAGAGGAAACTGAATACTTACTGTCCGTCATGTTCCAACATGGTGGAACATTTCATGATGTCCTTCTTATGTACCGGACCAATGTTTACCCCTGCGTACTGTTAAATCAAGAAAATATTTTTAGATTCGAAGTTTTCAAACTCATTAATAATTCATTAAGTTTCAACCAAGAAAATCCTAAGCGTCACGGTCACGTGGTTTGGAAACCCGATCTCGTATTCCCGGTATTGAACTGGAACTAGCTTGCAGTCGAGGCTCATGCGGAGGAATAGCATTAAAATATTTGCATGTGAAAAGGTTGTCCCACTAGGTCCATTTCAGTACCGAGGATTGGCGGTTTTATTCCTTATCAAACACTCAAAAGCCGGAGTGTCTTACCAAGTATCCAAACAACTCGAAATCAACTTCACGGTGTTTGATGAGGTAAACTGACCACCGTAAAAAGATTAAAATAGCTGATGTTTCGAGCGCTAGCCCTTCGTCAGAGAGAATTAATGAATTGTGGGTTGTGTGTGGTTTTATATAGTAAATGGTGAAGCTAACGCTATATATGTAGTTTTAATATAAATGAATAAACAATATATAGACTGTTTTACTTGTTCTATGAGTGTTCTATGCATAGATATGCAGTGCAAAATACAAATATAAGGACGGAAAGTTGTAACTCAAGTTTCACGCACTAAGCGATCATCAGACTAAAACGTTCCGCACGAGCAGTCAGTTAAAGTTCTAAATTCAAGGACGGTTGGAGCGGCGCTTCTTCTGATTGGTTGCCAAGAACTTGTTTTCGTGGCGACATTTTGTAACGAGTTCAGATTTATTGTTTAGAAGGGAAACATCGCGAGCAGTCAAGATGCAAAGTTTTTCAGACAGACATAAATTGCAGCGGGAAGGGTTTCCTTTGTAAGCGTTTGCTTTCTTGATGATACGCCATTTGATTTCGTAGCCGGTGTTGCTGTCCCGTAAGTCCCAGATGTGTTTTGAAATTTAAGGAGCTGTTATGGTATTTTATTTTAGTATGGTCTTGGCCCATCTTTGGAGACCCAGGGGCAGTGGGCTGGGGCGAAGGAGAGTAGAAAAGGGCGAAAAAAAATCAGTGGGAGGAAAGTTAAAGTGAGAGCTGGTCCGGTAAGGGTTAGTGCCCAGGGGGTCTTTCTCTCTTTTTAACTCTCCCCCCCCCCTCCGTTTTTTTTTCGCCCCGCTTTTCTACTTTCCCTCGCCCCGACTAACTGCCCCTGGGTCTCCGAGGATGAGTCTTGGCCAATTTAATGTAGTTTCAGCTTTGCATTCAGTTTCGTTTTACTTTACACTGGTTCTATTTGCTGCAAAATATACTACTTACAGGAATTTTTGAAGTTCGCAGGAACTCCAGCAAGGCTTCGAGTGACCCCAGAGTAGAGGCTTGTACATACACACCCCGGTCAGACAGCTTCATGGACTGAAGAGTGTCACGCAGGATGTTTGATACTTCTTCCTGTGGTAACGCAAGAACATTATGATCAGCACTGGCTCGCAGCCGTTATAAGGCAAACGTAGCAATGGCGACGCGAGCTTTCGACAACGGCTCGTACACAGGGTTAAGAATGCCCTCACGTCGGAACGGGACGTGAAAATCTAAAAATGCCGTCGCGACCTTGTCGCTAGGACGACAGCGCGCGCACCGAAGTTGTAATTAACTGCCGTCCAGACTATTCGACGCGTGCTTGCTGTCGTGTTGTTTTGACAACGCTATAAAAAATGATGAAGCAGTTTAGAAAATGTACGGTTTCATGTACGGTGTTAACACTGTAAGCGTGTCGTTCTTGATTCCAGCGCAAAAGGGCTGTCGTTGTTGTTGTTGTTTTTTTTAATGCAGTTTAAGACCAGAGCCATTCACGGTTCCGTGTAAAAACTTTGAAACCGAATCGCTTTCCATGCCGTGAAACCGTATCGATCGAAAACGCGCCCGTGTGAACACTGCCTAGGATGCTCCTATATACCTTTAAGTAGTCCACCTCGTCCGGTTGCTGAGCTACAAACAGTGGTATTCCAGCCAGCGCCTTTTCCAGCTCCTTAGCAGCGATCTTGATACCTTGTGAGCCAGGAAGTTCCTTATGATTTATATATTGGTTCTTGACCCTGAGTTCCTTTAGGGGCTGAGGTGTGAGAAGCGCTCTGATCTGAGTCACAATAGGACCCTCAACGCCGGCCACAACAATAGTGTCCCCTTCCTTTAGCTTTCCATTCACCAAGATCACATCTATTGTCGTACCGAGGCCCGGTAATGCTTTAACCTACAAACAAACAAAAAAAGAAAAAAGTTATAACGTGGACATAGATTGCGTTGTATGTTGTTACCATCCTGTAAAAATGAATTATCAACCATAGTTTATTCAGTTCTGTACAAAACCTATAATTTCATCATTTGACGTTGATGTCTTACAGGGAAAGAAAAAGAAATGTACCAAAATGTAAAACGCACATGCAGAGGCATTGTTTTCGCTTATTAAACACATTTGGTGTAAGCAAAAGATTCTCATGTATCCACGGCTTTCCATTCGCGTAAAGCCTGGTTTTCATATGATTGGTAAGATCACTACATAATGACGCCATTCCCAAAGGCGGTCTATTGTTTTCTTTCACAATGGAGTGTATGCATAATAAATTATTATGTATGGGTTATATGGAAATCTTGCCTAGTTCATCTTTTTGTACTTGTATTTACAATCTTTGGAGAATTTATTCTGTTAAACAGTTGAACGCTGAATTTCGTCCATGAAGATGGACATATCGACCACGTTGTTGCTCGCCATCTTGGAATGACTCTGAAATTCGCAGTGTATCATAGAATTTTTGCGGTCGCTACGATCGCTGGAGAGTGGTTACCATAAAAAATTATGATCACTACCATCCTTGAGATACAACTGAAGTCTTTCTCAGCGATCGTTGTCGCTACAATTGCAGGATAGCGGTTTCCACATGATCACTACGATCGCTGAACTTTTTTTCCAACGATCGTAGGGATCATATGGAAACCAGGCTTAATAGGGGTATCAAATCATACGAGTTTGATACCAATGAGTTTTCACATAACGTGTTCATGCTTAGAGACGTAAATAACTCTGACATCTACATGAGCACCCTAAAGCCTTACCTCTAACACCATACACTCCAATTCCTCGGAGAAGGACAGTCTTTGAGCGAGTTTTGTTTGAGTCAATCGTACCACTTGCGATATGATGTCACCCATACCATCACCCGTATGAGCAGATGTGGGTACTAATGACACATAACTTCTGGGGTCAGGGTTGTTGTGGAAAAGTGCTGCATTCATAGACTGGGAGAAGACAAACGTGGTGTTAGATAAGGCGAGTAATTTATCAAATGGTCTTGAGGTGGTCGTTTTTCTAGGAAAATGTGATTTTCAAAACTTGTTCTTCAATGACGAGCATTTAAAAAAAACGAGTTTAAATCTAAAATTACACTTCCCCATGGAAGAGAAAAGTCAAAGAGGTGATATAATACCAGAATGGAACAAGGGCAGCTAAGATTGGGGACACTGTAATGAATTGCGAAGGCTTGAAACAGGCGCGAACGACAAACGAAAAAATAAATAAATAAAAACAGGCCCTTGGCAATAGTTGTATTTTAAAATAACATCAAATGCAAGTTTTCCAGTACATAGCATAGGATGCATGTTTTTCCACGCTTGGCACCAGATGCACGTTTTCCCGCGCTTGGCACCAGAAGCAAGTTTTATCGCGCTTGGCACCAGAAGCAAGTTTTATCGCGCTTGGCACCAGGTGTACGTTTTCCAGCACTTGGTACACGATGCTGGTTTCCCGCGCTTGGCACTAGATCCGTGTTTTCCCACGCTTGGCACAAGATCTGCGTTTTCCCGCGCTTGGCACTACATCTGCGTTTTGCCGCGTTTGGCACAGATTGCCGCATAATGACAGATGAAACTAACCTGTTCAGCAAACTCTTTCACAACAACCTGAACTCGTTCATCAAACTCTTGCTTAGTGTTTTTCTTTTGTTTCTTAATGGTGTCCACGATGCCTGAATTGGGACCTCGCTTCCACTCGAACAGCCTGTCCACCTAAAAAAACACAGCTTACATCAGAGCCAAAAGCCATGATAATAAACATTACTGCAAAATATAAATTGTGTATTATTTGAAAAAGTATGAGGTAAACACAGACTGAGAAAACAAACATTCTTTTGTGGTCCTTTTCCGAGGTAAATTTACCGTGATATATGGGCACGGATATGTCATATTATGACATATCCATTATGTCAATATGTCATATCCAATATCTCATATTATAATTCAACACATTGATACACTGCCCAAATATGGTCAAAAAGTTATCGATATATGTTATGTCCACATGACGTATATCCAACGATGGCTGTAAATTTGGCATTTTGAAGGAAAGTGAAAATGACTGCTGCCTTTTCGTGTTTTGGGGCGAAAAAGTGCGTGAACTATTAGTTAAAAATGGGAAAAGAAAGAAAAAAAGAGAAGAAAAGAAAAGAGAAACAATATTGTTCACATGATTGGTCAGGACAAAAACGGCGCGAAATTTTCGCGTTGTCGCGGTCGCAGTGTTTCTTGGCGTAGCTGAATGAAAACTGGTTCAAAGTTTAACCGCTCGACAAAGAGTGAATGAAGGAGCACAATTTTCATAAAATTTCTTTGGTAATCATTTCTGGAATATGATATAGACTTGATGCTTTCTCAGAAAAGTTTCTGATCTCGTCATTACGGCTGTAGGAGCTAAAACTCGAGCAAGTTTGTAAACAACATTGATCGACTCAGCTTGTACTTCGATGTTTGAAAATTTGGTGCTGATGGAAAGGAATAAAAAGCCAAATCAACTACAGGTACGATGTTTTAACCGTTTCTTGTATCTTTTAGCCGTGAATTTTTGTACGCTGCAGTTCTTTCCGACTTTTCGCCGCTATGTTTAGGTTCGTAGCCGTGTGTTTGTTCAATTTGTTTTGATTCTGAATTGAACTTTTTAAGATACGAAACACTTGTAACTAAGACATTCTATGCCATTTTACTGTGTTTTAATTCTTGTAGTCACTACTCTGTCCCGTTCTTTGAGTAGACGAAAGCTCTTCGTAGAAACTCTCAACTGATTGTGTACGCTAAATTAATTTTAGCTTGGCAAAAGTTTCGGCATTCGTTGTTTCAGTTGTTTAAGAAATGGTCCGATGTAAAATATTGTTGTTAGCCTTTTTACTTAATGAAAGGTTGTATGATTTTTTTCTCGAAACTGTAATTTGTTATCAATGTGTTGAATTATAAAACAGTTATAGTGTTCAAGTTTGCGCAATATTGACAAAGGCGCCACTTTCATTCCTGAACTGTGTGATGTTGCAAGTTTCGCGCGTTAAAACATATGTAAGCTTTTTTAAAATAAAAGGCTTGTCGGCGATATTTTCTCTTCAAAATGTGCTTTGTGTTATCAATGTGTTGAATTATAAAACTATTATAGCGCTCAAGCTTGCGTGATATCGCCTAATTTTAGCCGACTCGGCCTACGGCCTCGTCGGCTAAGTATTAGGCGATATCACGCGCGCTTTCGCGCTATAATAGTTAAATATGACATATTGGTTTTGAGTTCACAAGGTAAAAAAGCACAAATTGTTTCTGAGGCAGATCGCCGCTAAAAAAAAGTAAACAAATAGTGTAGCCTGTGATAGCAGCCAATTTTTTCAGCGATCGTAGTGATCACATGGAAACAAGGCTTAAACCCGAATGCTTCTGTCGTCTACAAATTTCGAAATCAAATAAAACTTACCTTATTCAGCGCCACTATAAAAGGCGTCTTCCTCTTCTTTAGTAGGTTAATAGACTCGATGGTCTGTGGCTCCAGGCCATGCATAATATCCACCACCAAGATTGCCATATCACACAGGGACGAGCCTCGGGACCGTAGATTACTGTAAGGCACAACAGCGAACCGGTTAAGTTACGCCAATTAATTTTCAATTTTCAATTGAGTGTCGAACGTAATTTCGCGATTGCTTTGGTTTTTCATTGCTACGCTTTGTGATTGGCTAAAAAATCTCACGCCACTTTCTCAACCAATCAGAAGTAAAACCTAAACCAATCGTGACTTGCTCGCACGCGTTTTCCCGCGCTTCGCGCCGGCTACATGTATTTGCTCTGAGTTCTGATTGGTTCATTGGAATGTTGCATCTGTTGTGATTGGTTAGAGTAATTACTTTGGTTTTAGTTTTAGGACACTCAATTGAAAACCCCTTTGAGAGTTACCCAATTGAAAGTCGTGAAACCAAAACCAAATTAATTACTCTGGCTAATCACAACAGACAAAGACAATCCAATGAACCAATCAGAACACGAAGCAACTACATGCAGCCGTCGACAAGCGCGGGAAAACGAGTGTGAGTAAGTCACTATTGGTTTGTGTTTCACTTCTGATTGGTTGAGAAAGTGGCGCGAGATTTTCTAGCCAATCACAAAGCGTAGCAATGCAAAACCAAAGCAATCGTGAAATTACGCTCGACACTCAATTGAAAACTGCTTTTAGACGAGGATAAGGTCTACACGAACCAAGTGTCTATGACTGGCAGATACCGTGCACCTCTTTAGAACCTCTAATTTCATTGGACCTGGGTTTCACGCACATGTATTGTTTTCAGGGCTAGTGTCCATTGCTCTGTTGTTTGTTCTATTGTTTTTTCAGCCAATCCTGTGGGGCGTTCCGAGACGTACATGCTGCCTCATAACCGGCGGTCCTCGACCTGGTTTTCGTAGCAGAAACCGACTAAAAGTATTACTTTTCCCACGGGGATAGAAAGCTATTCTAAAGTATTTTAAGCAAGTGCAAACGGTATCAAACTAACAAAAGTCGTTACTGACTTTATTGCCTAACTGTACTGTTAAACTGACCTGAAAGATTCGTGTCCAGGCGTATCGATGATAAGAAGACCAGGAAGCTTGATGTCAAAATCTTGGAACTGAAATGAGTAACAAAAACGCCACTTCATTGAAGGGAAAATCAAGATAGCGAGTGGGTACAGGGATGGTGTAGTGGTGAGAGCCATATGTGGGTTGAGTTTGTTGTTGGTTTTCGTCCTTGTTCCGAGGGTAAAACCAAAACCAAAGTAATTACTCTGGCCAATCACAACAGACGCTGACAATCCAATGAACCAATCACAACTCGAAGCAGAGACACGTCACCGACGCCATGGGCGGGAAAACGCATGAAAGCAAGTCACTATTGGTTTTGGTTTTATTTCTGATTGGTTGAGAAAGTGGCGCCAGAGATTTTCTAGCCAATCACAAAGCGTAGCAATGCAAAACCAAAGAACTCAACTGAAAACCGCTCAAACAGTGTGAAGACAACATAGAGCATAGAATAAACACAGATTCAGTCTATCAACCTAAACTGACCCCACCTATAAGCAGGTTAAAAGTTCCTGTCATTAAATGCGCTTACCCCAGGTCTAATTACAGTGTAAAACAACAACATCAAATAACATTTATTAAGAACTCACATCCTTGACCATCTTGGTCTGTTCTTTGATGGCATCAACTGGAACCATAGTCGCACCAATCTGCTGTGTAATGCCACCAGCTTCGCCATCTTGAACATGAGTGTGGCGTATCTGTAACACAATAATTATTTAAGTAACGCTCCACATAAGAACTACAGTAAACTTCATTGTTCTGCGGCATTGGCTCTTTCTCACATAGAATGTCTTTGATTTCAAGAATAGGAGAGGAGCTAATGGTTTATAACTAGTGTATCCAAAAGATAGTAATTGCTGCGGTAAATTTGTTGTAATAATGCTGTTTTATCGCCTCGCTGGTATTACAGAATTTTCTCTTTCGTTTTTTGAGGGAAAGCAAAGCAAATGTAACCGGGATGAATCGACGAAAACTCCAGCTGATAAGACTAATTTTGTTTTGTAATTCACGCATCAAGTTCTTGCAATGTCTGTAGAATATTGTTGAGCAAAGGACGCGTTCACCACGAGGAAGGTGTGAAAATTTAGGTTTAACTTAATTATTGATAATGAATATGTTGCGTTACTAGCTAGCCGTATCGTATTCGCATCTCCACGCGCTCAGCTCAGGTTTCGCGTCCCCACGCGCTCAGCTCAGTCTCATCGACCGCTGTCGGAGTGATTTCAAAATAAATTTGTCTTTTATTCCGTACAATCTTCGAAAATCTTTGCTATCCAACGGTCCTATCACCATGCCTCACAGTCCTCGCTCAACTCGCGGTAGTCTTCGACACTTCAGTTCCTATTACGACTGGCACATGTTGGACCAAAATATTACAAATCTCGCAGCCAACAGCTTGAAGCAGCAAGCGAGGCTATTGTTCGTGGCGCAGTGAATTCTGGCCCAAAATGTGTGCGTGGCGCAGTGAATTCTGGCCCAAAATGTGTGCGTGGCGCAGTGAATTCTGGTAAAAAGCGATCAAATCGAGATTTTTCGTAGCTTATATTTTTTCTCATACATTTCTCTTAAATCCTGATTATGTTGCTGCTCACTCGCTACGCTCGTTCCGCAGCAATAATTTTGCTTCTTTGACGAAGTTCCTCAAATACAATTTCTTTAAAAATTTGCATGTTTTGCGATTGGGTCTTAAATTACATGAAACCTTTAAAAAATCAAACAAAATGCACCTTGAAACCTAACTTTTTAGCGGTCTTTGTGTCTAGGCCAATGAGATCAATAGTTGTAACAATGGAAAAAGTTGACATTCCATTGTGCATTGCCGTTAACACTTTCCTTCTTATGCGGATCATTACTTAACAATGAAAATACAGCGAACTCTGTCTGAGTCAGCCACCCTTGCCACCAGCTCTACCTGTCTTCCTTCTGCCTTATAGAAGTTTAGGTGCAGAAAACAAGTGAAATTTGCCCGGGACCAGCCATCCAGTGATGTCTGGCAAAGACAGGTGTCTGCCTTACAAGTACAAGTTATAAAACAAACTTGTGAAATTCATTAACTCTTTGACTCACAAAAGTCCCCAAGAATGAAACCAACGCCGTTAAGTCGCACAATTCATTATGGTTTCTATAGAAATGTAATTCTGCTTCATAAATACAAATGTATTTTAGCAAGGTCAGGAAAAAGTGCTTTAAATGTTAAACCAGCCACAATGACTTAGAAAAAACACTCAGTGCAATCTCTAATAACTTACATGTGTACCTAGGCACAAAAGACAAAACGTTTACAGGACTGAAAAAACGTTGTCAGGTAAAAAGAATAAACCATTAACAATGCGACCAAACGGTTTTCTGGGAAGCCACTTTTTCCACAGGCTGTGTTTTCACAGGCTGTGTTTTCAGATATGTTACACAATTATTATAACTCATTATACTCAAAGTCATCCTCTGAGAATATTTTAGGAAAGAGTAGACCTAAAATACAAATAAGTGAAGTGTAACAAGCCTTGTTACCAGGATTCCATTGTATCGTATCGTTTATGGTTTATGCTCCTTTTGTGACGATGATTCTCCAATTAAGTGTAAACGGTAAGAAATAACACTGCCAAAGCAGTATATAGAGACTTGAGTTTACCTTGTCTAAAATCTTTGTTTTTCCAGTATCTACATGGCCCAGAACACAGATGACTGGAGATCGCAGCTTGTCCAAGGATCGGTTAGCTTCAGCTCTTACTCGTCTTTTCTGAAAGAAACAAAAAAAGAATTCTGCTTAGAACTATTCAAATAAGAAGAAGTTTCCAAAAACTAGGCATTCATTCGTATTTTTCAGGATCTAAGAGCAGGGAAACTAAGATGATTCTTTTTTTTTTTTTTTTGGGGGGGGGGGGGGGGGTGGGGGGGGGGGAGTAGTTCAGGTGTACTGTAGGTTTACAAAATTACTTAATAGCTATAAAAATTTGTCTGATGTGTCAGTGGTGTGTTAAACAACGGGTGGACAGAGGCCTATAATTCAACATCAGATGAGATTTTGCTACCTCAACCAAACAATATTAATCTCAACAGTCGTCTCAACTTGCACATAATAATCATGTTGCATCCCTGATTTGTTGTATCAATGTTCAAACACCTTTACATTTACTTGCCTGTTCAATAGCCTGAGGAATCCCAGCCAACAAGAAAATGCGAGCCTTTTTTTGTCAGGCTCGTCTTCTTTCACCCTTATCATGATTACCCATCCTTGATTCCTTCTGGGTTTATATTAGTCTGTTGATTTAGTATTACCCTTTTCAAATGCTCAAAGAAATATGCATGCTATGATTGGTTACATACATGTTGACGTACATGTAAGGCGCATGCTTTATTAAAGAAATAAAAAACGCACCGAGTGCATAATTGAGTTATATAAGCACGTAGGAATTTTTAAGAACATGAGAGAAGTGCAGCAAAGCACGAGCCAAAGGCGAGTGCTTCTGGCACTTCTCAAGTGTTCTGAAAAATTTCCAAGTGCTTATATAACTCAACAATGCATGAGGAACAAGTTTTTTATTTCTTTTATAAAACAAAAACAGTTGTAATGAACCTTGTGTCACGCACATGCTTTATCGAGTTATAATGAACTCGGTTTAACCAATCATAGCGCGTGCATTTCCTTGAACATTTTAAAATGAGTAATGATGCATGCGGTATACGTCCCCAGTATGAGGGCGCACAAACCATAGGACAGTTTACAAAGAAAATAGTATACTGTTCCTCATGCTTGTTATGAGTTACATGTATGTTAGTACTTGGGAATTTAGAAAAACACTCGAGAAGTGCGAGAAGCACTCGCCACACTCTAAGCACTTCTTTGCTGTGTGCTTATATAACTCAACATTGCACTCGGTCGCATTTACTATTCTCTTAACAACATGCTCTACATTCAATTTGTTGTTACCGTTAGTCTTTCATATATTGTTTCTGTTTTGCCGTCATCCTCTTCAGATTCCTCTTCACTCTCACTTTCCTCTTCACCCTCCTCCTCCGACTCACTTTCGTCCTCGCTGTCATCACTCTCCTCTGACTCTTCTTCGCTTTCTGCAGCTTCCGTTGTAGGTTCTTTTACTTCCACCTTTAAATAAGACAGACACCTGTTAATTGACTTATTCCCTTTTACTCATAAGATGTACCAAATTTTAAAATATCATTTTGCAAATATTTAAAAACAATTTTAACAGTAAGTGCCACAGAAAAGTACTGCTCAATAACTTTCACTTGAATAAATAACAAAAAGTTAGAATAAATTATAAGATTAAGTTTTAATTACCTTGACTTTATCTGGTGTCTTCGTATCTGCAACTGCAGAGAGAGAATCAAATTAATTTAATTAACCCATTTAACAATTTTAAACAGCTTCTTCTTGCCAGGTGGTACATGTTCAAAGGCCTATAACAACTTAACGTGCACATGGTGAAATTTCACTACCATTTTTTTTAGGGTTTTATGTTGTTTATATCACCTTTATTTCATTTTCAGTCGTTTTTCTCTTTTGTGCGAAGAGGATCCACTATTTTTAGCGGTTTGAAAACTCTCACCGGGGTCTGAAATTTGCGACATTTTGAGTGCGGCCAAAAAGATACAAACAATGGATTTGTGACGTCATTCGTGTGTTCGATTGCAACAAAACCTGGCAGAGAAGGGAACGAACCTGGGGCTAAAATACACGTCGTTTTCAAACATATTTAATCGAAAGAATCCTTCCACAAGTTGCCAAAACTCCACTGTAAAACAAGTGACATGCTCAGTTATTTACACACTAATGATGTCACTAGAACCCAAGTCCTTGTCTACTATGTCCAACTTGCGTTGCTTTTTAAAATACGTTCCCGCCATTCAAGTGACTTATTTACTCATCAAAATAATTTTTAAAACACCTATTTTCAGATTATCGAAAAAAAAATGGTAGTGAAATTTAACTTCATGTGCACTTTAAGATGTTGGGACAACACTCAAAAGCTTGTAAATCACTCAACATCCTGCATTGGCTTATAATGCCAGTAAATGCATAGCAAATGCCGCACATTGCTTAAATAGCACACATTGAAAAGAAAACCCTTGATACACACATCAACATTGCTTCCAGCAATACAATGCACTCTGTCTCTGCCTTAGAGAGGTTTCTGCCTTTTAGAGAGTTTAGTTACAGGCGAACAAGTGAAATTCAGCTGGAACCTGCAGCTAATATTTAATGACCACCTAACGAACTAAAAAAAATGGTGTCTGCTTTGTAAAGCATATGTATCTGGATTTTTCAACTACCAAGCAGTGTTACTCTCTGGCAGTTTTAATTGTGTTGTAGTAACTTCCCTTCATTGTTATTAAAAACAACAAAAGGATAAGACAAAAACAAAAGTTGAATTGATTGAAAATACCGGTAAAAATATTCTAAATAATAATAATAATAATAATAATAATAATAATAATAATAATAATAATAATAATTATTATATTTCTTTATTCAATTGATAATATACTTATCAAAAGTTACAATAAAAGAATTAGAAATTACGATAAATACAAAATTACAATGTTGGGCAATACCAGTGGTAATAACAATTAGTTAAAAGTATTTATAGGATCAATTCAACAACCTGTCTAGCTAACTAAATAAAACAAGAGGCTACACTGGTAGCCTATACTCATGTGCTTGCGTTTGAAAGTTTTACGGCTTATTTTAAATGGGTCATGCACCCCTTCCCCCTCAACGAATTTCGCGTGACACACTAAAGAACACGCTAAGACACGTTTTCTGTACTCGCTTTGAATATTTAATTTATTGATTGCCAATCAAATACACATTCATCTTTTATTTCCCAAATCGTGACTTCTTTTCGTTACATTTGAAAAGACCACTTTTAAAAGCAATGAAATCATTAAATGACTGGGCTTTTTTTCAATTTTAGCGAATCTCAAAAACAGAATTACGTGACTGTCTGTTAGACTGCACAAAAACTTTTTCTCGGTCTAGAATAACTAGTATAATGATTAATTTTCGAATAAAACACACCAGTTGTGTATCGCAAATTGACCGAGAAACTGATTTGGAAATGAAAATTGCAAAACATCCACAGACATCTTTGCATAAGGCGACGCGTGTGAAGTTAGAACTATAAAATTAAGTCTTGTTTTGTTTACATAATATCAGATATCATTATGACTGAATTTGAACATGTTTTATAAACATTTCTCCAAAACTAACAAGAACATAAAGAAAAAGTCAATCACAAATTGATATCAAATTTCCATCGAAAAATTTTACGGTAAAGTCCTTCGGTTTGACTTGCGCTGCTTGAAAATTCTTAAAACTCTGCTTCTTTGAAAGAAACATTGCCCCGCACTGATAAAAACGTATGAAGTTTCTTGTCGAAGCAAGATTTCATCGCTTAAAGCTCTCCTTTTTTCCACTACAGCGGCTTCTGAGTATTCTTTCTCTTTCTCTTTCTTTCTTTAAATGTGTGTTATTACTCTGATACGACAAAACTATGGTTTTGAAATCCAAGCACATGCTGAGCACGGCAGCCATTTTTTGTAGAATGTGTATGTGACCTGACGACCCGGTTAATAATAAAATATGCGTGCATACATTTGCATGCAAAATCGTGACAAAAAAAGTAATAAAAAGAAAAACAAAGGGCATTTTTTAACTCATTGCGCTTTGCGCATGAGTAAAAAAACTATCAAGCTAATCTACATGTAGTGATAAGTTATATCTATATGCTAATCTATTTACAAAGCTATACTTAAAACACTCAGTGTTTATTTTTGGCAATTTAATACAGGAGGATCTGTATCTGAGGATCTCTTTGCAATAAACAGCAACAATGACTCGTTCATTTATCATTTTAAAAGATAAATAAAGAAGTTATTGTTGTTGTTTATTGCCACAAGGTATGAATTGAAATGAAATGAATAACTTTTAATTATTAATTGATGTGTATGGGAAACCCTATGCTAATTGGGGACACATTATCTAATACAATAAAATATTTATTAATCAAGCGTGATGGCCTAAAAAAAAATCTATACATAGTATTTAAGTAAGGGTAATTTAATACAATGCAATAAAAAAGTAACTAATACTAGTATTAACAAAGATAAAGATTGTCACCAATCTAGCATAATGACCTAATCGTTATAAATAAAATAAAAGAATAACTGCTTTTAGCTCTCACATAGATACAATGTAGCAATTGTTACAGTCATTATCAATAAGACCATTTATGTTTACACTTTTGATTTTTTTTTTTAAATTTGACAATGTGTCAGATGTTCTAAATAAAAATATAACTACAGTCAACTCTCTCTTAACGACCACTCTATTAAGCGACCACCTCCATTAAGCGACCACTTTGTAAATAACCATTTTGTTTTTCAGTCAAATACTGTTTAGAAAACTCTCTCTTAAGCGACCACTTCTCAAATTTCTTAAGCGACCGCGACCACTTTCGAGGTCAAAAATGTGACAAATTCCTTTGTTTTGTGTTTCCGTTAAGCGACCACCCTCAATGTTATGAAATTCTGGCGTTACTCAGATGTCACAAAGTTCAGTTTTTAATCAGAGGTTTTTGAGTGAGCTTACATGAAGTGTAATCTCACTCTATGTCATGGGAAGTGTCCGTAAGTCCGTGGTAGTCCAATCTTCGGGTTGTCTTCGGTATCACGGCGCCTGGTCTCGAACAGATATTGTTTATTTTCGTACGAACGATGAGAGCACGAACACGCGAATATGAGCGAGGTTGAACACGAAGTGCTGCGAACTGATCCCGGATCATCCCGGATAACGAACGACGTATTTTCGATATCAAAAGCACGGAACGTGGAAGCAACCACGTTTTTTCGCCGTTGGAGAAAGAGAGGTAAGGGACTCGAAATTTACGATGTTTTCGTGTTATATTGCACCAGTAATCAGGCATAGCATTCAAGCAATGTGTCTATTGTTTTCACGTAAAGAGTTTTTCAGATGTTTTGAAGGTGTAGACAAAATCTTCGCCAACAAAAGGTTCCCTAAATCACCGAGATGTAGTTTTAAAGACAGCTGTGATGGCCGCCGAGTGACTTGTGCAGTCCAGCATTGCGAATTGCTCCATGTACAACATCTGGCAATCCATAACCTTGTCTCAGGGTCATATAATTCCCTTCTGTTACACTAAAACGTTGAAAAGTTTTTGTTTGAAACCGTTGATGTTACTAAGTTTAAAATGTAAGTTAACTATACTTGTTACAGCTACCTACATTCCAAAAAAACTTGAGAATAAATGTTAATGTTTTACTGTTATTGTTGGCAATGCTGATACTGTATGCAAACAGCTACATGCTATAAGCACCAACCAGGGCTCAATTTCATAAAACTTTTACAGCTGTAATTTACAAGTGTAGTTATTGTTTCAGACCTCTGAAACAATAGCTACAAGCGTAAACGTTTTATTAAATTGATCTTTAAATTTATATATTTTGATTAAAAGTTAACATTGCCTGCCTTGAGTAAAATGGTGTCAATCTTTACTGTCAGTATGGAGTTTTACCTCTCCTTACATGTGAAACCCGACCACGTTTGTTTGTCAAATAAACACCTATTTCAAATAAACACCCATCCTTGTGTAAATCCATGTGTGGTAGATCTAGAATTTTGTTCATGTTCACAGTTACAGTACTTCCTCTATTAAGTAGTCATTTCTCAAAAACCCAAAATATGTATTCACCAGTCCTTTACTGGAAATGGTTCTCAAGGTCCTGAGGGTTTCAGCTTAACAGAGGGACTGCTGTATATGATTTACATTTTTTTTCAGAAATTTGCTAATATGATAACTTTGATGATGACAATGATGATAACTCGGTCCTTGTAGTGACAGTACATAGCGTGACAAAAACGATACCAAATTAACGAACGATCTTCCAGTCCAACAAAACAAAAAAACATCCTCGACAAACCAAGATACTTTTCCAATACAGAAGCTCTTGAGACGTTAAGTTGCAAGCCACAATGGTGCTTGGTGAACATGTGTTTTTATCACATCTCTTGGACTTGGAACACTTGCACCAGTTATACAGTCAATGAACCATTTTTTAAGTTGTGCTTCCATACCTGTGACAGTACCACATTATATCGTTAAATAGTTTTTATGAAAAATCAGAGGCAGACAGCCTATGGTGTATTTCTCATTTAGCTTAATATCTTTGACAGTAACATTTTCGACATCACAATTTCGTCTCTAGATATTTCCGTGCAAGTTTTCATCGTAAGCTCACTCATGTACGCATTGCGGACCTATTTTTAATAGCGCTGACAGATATTTTACACAACTGAAAAACTGCGGCTAGATCATGGTTACATAGTATTGAAAACTTCAACAGTTACAGTCAGAACGATAAGAATCAGCTGAAGAATTTTCTATTCCACGTGAAATACACCAGTGCTTCCAATCTTTTCCCTAAGCCTTCATTTAAACTGATAAGGCAATACAGAATGGTAATAATTAGTGGATTCTTGCAGTTTTTGGCTTATTGTCTTGATTTTTCTATTAAGCGACCACCTCCATTAAGCGACCACTTTTTCCTGCACCAAGGGTGGTCGCTTAAGAGAGAGTTGACTGTATTCAGTTTTGCCCAGATCATAGGGCCTAGATGACACAAGCTATGCTTGCCATGCACAACTGTGTTGAATCTAGGTATGATGAAGTCAGAGTTCTTAAGACAACATCCACTAGTATTCGGTTTAAAAGGATCAGCTACGGTTATGTACAAAGGTGTTGTTATTTTTCATTCTATGCATAACCACGGCCATTATGTCAACGATTTAGGAGAGCAGGTAAATTAGCTCAAGAGATCTAGGTGTGAAGGTAAAGTGGTCATTACAACACATCCTAATAATAAAATTTGGTGTCACGAACAAGTGCATGGTTGCTTACGAGAGGTGGTCGCTTATGTGAAGTAAGTCGCTTATGTGAAGTACCTGGAGACTTGAGCATATTTTAAATTTCTTCCAGGAGGAAATTCTTAAAGGGAACCTCCATTGTCATAACAAATTGACGTTGAATTGTTGGAAATAAAGTTGAAATTTCGATTATTTTAATAACAAATGGACTTATTTTTTTCAGTGTACATGTACAAAAAGATGGATATGAATATCGCCTATTTTTGCTTTTCAATTTCCCGCTCGCCGCCATTTTGAATATTTATGACGTGTTACGGTAACCGCTATTGTTAAGATTCAACGTTCTTTTGAATGCAACAATTAGACAACCGTAACACATCATAAATATTCAAAATGGCGGCGTGCAGGAAATTTAAAAGCGAAAATAGTTTATATTCATATCCATTTTTTTGTACACTAACATTATATTTACACTCGTTTTTTAAAAAAATTAAATTGAGACGTTATTTCCAACAATTCAACGTCAATTTGTTATAACAATGGAGGTTCCCTTTAAGAACATAAATTATTTATAACAGACCTTTGACATCTGTTTTATCCTCTTTTTCTTCATCAGAATCAACATCCCAAGAGTCCTTGACCTATGAAGATAAACTTTTTGATGAATTTCAAACTCAACAGGTCTTACTGAACATACACTTTGTTTGGTTTGGTAACAACCTTTTCAATGTTGTAGACCTTCAATGACCAGATTGGATCTGTCGCCCGTCTACCACCACCCTCCAGCTCACCTGGCTGATACAAATATCTCACACTCACCCGGGGAGGGAGCTTTTTTTCGTTGACTCCCACTGGTAAGACCCCACCACCATCCCCAAAAATATATCCCTCTTATCTTTATGATAACACCAATGTCCCCCTGAATGTACATGCCCATGGCCTTAGCCTTTAACAAGTGGCATGGGCCATAAGAAACTTGTTTATATTTTTGGTTTGATTTTGGTTTTATCTTATGACTTCAATATGTACTGGTGTGTGCTTGTACAAGGGAACAAATTGTGTACAGACGTAATGTTCGTATGATTTGGGTGTCACTAGAGTATGTCTGTCTGCTGTCATGAATAATAACTAAGCAAAAAAATTTAATTTATAGTGCACATTTTCCATGGCATAATGATAAAAAATGCATGGCTGACAGACCTTACTAAACTTTGTATTGAAACACTTACTGCGCAGCCATACACTGTAACACTAACTTGTGACTCTCTTCACAGGTGTTGGGGGTTAGCCAAATAGGACTTTTTTGGGGTCTAACTATTTGGCCTCATTCACACTTTCCTGTCACTATTATAGCTGAATTCTCCACCCCACCCCCCCCCCCCCCCCCCCCCCCCAACCCGGGGTTATGCCTGTAAGAAATTCAACTACAGTCATTGTAGTTGCCACACCCATGAAACACATTGATGTACTACACTGTAGTATTGGTTGACATGAGACTGTGACACATTTTGTGGGTTTCTTTCCAAATTATTTCCCCCATTCAAGAAACTTCAATCCAACAAAAGAGACCTCCACTGTTACATGTTGCAATAGATGATAATGCATGGATACGCGGAAATATGGCCTCAATAAAAGAGTGGCATATTGAGTTGAATACAAGAAGAGAAATGTCAAATCTTTAAGCAGCCATGTATTTTTTTTTATTACCATTAGATTTAGATATTAGATTTCTGAAGATTTTCCAAACTTCTGCAAATACTGTTCGAAGGTTGTAAGAATGTCTCCGATCATTTTCAGACATTTTGCCAAAGATGTCCAAAGATTTCCGAGGAAGATCTGAAGATGTCTTCATTGTAGACCACCACCATTTAGCTTGTTTGACATTAATTTTTACTAAGAGCAAACATGGCAGCTAATGTGAAGATATTGATATCATCACTCTTCACAGTGAAGATAAAATTGATATCTTCACATGTGTCGAGATATGATTTTTCTGCAGTGGGAGAAATACTTTTAATGACATCATTTTATAATAAAAAATATTATCACCTCATCTTCTTCTTCCATCTCCTCCTCCTTATCATCCTCTTGTTCCTCATCCTCAGCATCACTGATGTCTTGGTTATCTATAGTCACAAAAAGTAATAAACACCTGTCAGGGATTCTGACAGGGTGCGCGGGTGCGGGACCGCACAATTCGGCACAATTCCTAAAAATCCGCACAATCCCGCACAATACTGAAATATTTGCTTAAAATTTTAATTAAATCAGGTATTTCTATTGATAACCAAGATTTCGAGAAACGTTTTAGGCTATTTTCAGCCCATTTTCCATCCAAAAAATCGAGAAATCCATCGCTTTCCTCGAACAGCTCGAGCGGATCGATATAAAAACAACAAGGCGTTCTCTTCGCCGTCCTGGGAACTAGTCTCAGTTTTACTTCTTTAATTTCCGACTTCCTACAGAATTTTCCGCGTGGCTTTTTAGTTGTCGTTTTCCAGACATTATGTCGTTTTTCTTAGCAGCCTGTTGATATTTTTTCGAGCGCTTTCACTTCCTCTTTCAGTTTAATATGTCGGAAACCGAAGAAGAAACACCGAAGAAATGTACTCGGTTGCGCCGAAATGAATGTCACTCTGTCTGCATCAAGTTTGTGAATCGACAAACAAACTATTAAAGCACTGGAACTTCGGATTGATAGGAGAAAATTATTAAGTTCTAATCAGAATACTGGATTTGATTTTTTCAATCAAGTGAAAGACGTTTTCATTCGGGAAAATGCAAAAACAAACATGCTATCAAATTACATTTACATGTAGCACGCAATTTGCATACATCTCGAGGTTGTGTTTTTGCGGCAAACTTTCGAAGAAATTGTGTGAACTTTTAATGAAAATTATTCACACTACATAAAATGTACGGATTTTTCAGAAAGGAACTCGGTCAGATCGGAAACATTTTATTTAGAGATGATATTTCGGTTTTACCCGATCGAGTTCATCGTGGCACGCAAATGTGATTTTGTTGAGACAAATAAACTTTGGTGAAGAAAAACAGCCGCAAATTGGCGATTGCTGGGTACATTTTAATCCCCAAAGTAAAACATCCATTTGTATTTTTCATTTATGCAGAATTTCCTCCCTGTCATATTTTTCTGGCCTGGCTAGAACACTGGTGATTGAATATTTGGTTGGTCACAGGATTGCGCAATCCCGCACAATTTGACCCAAAACTCCCGCACAATTTTGGATTTTTTCCCGCACCCTGTCAAAATCCCTGACCTGTTCTGCCTGGTGACTACAAAGAAAAGCAATTCTGACCATGGTTACCTACCATCAGTCTTTTTGTCTTCACCTTCTTCAGCAGTTACCTCCTCTGGACTAGTTTCTGTTAAATAATAAATTGCAGAATATGGCAGATACAGTGTGTCATTTTTACAATCCTGGGTAATTTTAGGGTGGAATGTTGGAGTCCTCTATAAATGCGACAGGTTTACACACATAATAAAATGAATACAATAAGAATACTGTAGAATTCAGAGAGAAACAGGTCCCATTACTTTCAGAATTTGCAGAAGCACAGTGTACAATGTACTTTGAATACATGAGCAATCCATTCCCACAAACTTGATGGGCAACTAGAAAGTAATGTTTTAAATACTTAACCAAAGTATTGTTCCACTGTAAGATCACTTATCATGATCATACTACATGACTTTTTTTTGTATGATATCCTCCAACATTTTTCTAAGATTCACCACTCCATTCCTCTTATCCATTTCTTTGGTTGTTTTTCGAGAGGGTTGTTAATTCCTGCCTGTCCCACCTGGGATACCACTCATCCTGTCTGGAATCCTGCCTATCCTACACGGGATCTCACCTGTCCTGACCCAGATCCCAGATTTTAATTTTATATGGGTAATGTTACTTTCATAGTTGGTGCAGGGTGGGGGGGGGGGGGGGGGGGGGCATTGTTTTCACAACTCTATTGTATTTTTCCCCAAGTAAGTTGAAGGTAATTAAATGCATTTTTTTCCTTACTGTGATCTTCAGGTGATCCTTCTGGTTCTTCCTGGTCTTGTTGTTGGTGTTGCTGCTGCTGCTGTTGTTTCTTGGGCTTCTTAGTACCATAACGGACAGGCCTTCTTACTCCATCTTGTTCTTGTTGACTGAGGGCAGGAATGTCTATTAATCCTACAGAGAGAATAAAATAATCATTAACCATTAAGCCAGAGATAGGCTTGAATGTTGGAAAATTGGCTTATACTCATAAGTCTTATTATGTTTGTATTATGCTTGTTAACACATTCACTATATCATTTGGATTGGCCAAATCTTTTTTTCTTTTACTCTTTATAATTTTTTTCCATATACTATACACAATGTACAAAAAGAAGTATGTAAAGTAATTTAAGAAACAAAAAAGGCTTACTGCTGTACATGTACTTTTAATATGCTTTTTATTCTGCAGGCAAAATTTAACCAAACCTATTGCAGTACCAATTTTGTCACTTATATTAAGCTGGTATAATACTTGCATTTGTAATGAAATCAAGCAGCCAAAAAGGCTAGACAGGGATTTTAACCCAAGTGTATACAAACTACACAATCCCTGCTTGCATGTAAAATTCAATAACATTTTCCTGTGATACTGTAATTTTTGCAATAATATAAGAGACATATTAATTAATAAGGAAGTAAAAGGATTGAAGTTGATGTGCATTTTACGATAACTGTAAAATTTCTTGTGCACTCATTGGCCGAGAGATGTTTATAATGGTTTGGTTTGCAAGATACATGTAGCTGCTTTCTTTGTCTATTTTTGGCAAATTGTTGAAGGTTCTAATCAAATATTACATTTGCCACTGGTAAAAAATCCACGCTAGTTAAAGCTCAAACATTTGGAGCAGAACTTGGGACGGTTGTGCACTCGAGGACTTTCATTGGTAACCTGGCAAACTTATTAAGTGAAAAGAGGATGTGAAACGCCAGACTTCATTCAGCAAACTTTCATCACTGCCAAAGAGGAAAATATGCTCATTATGAAGTGGAAAGAAAGGTACACATGAAAATAAATGAGTAACTTGAAAGTTTACTTTGTATTCTTGCCAGTGAAATCAAAGTTTCAATGCACTTGATGCCTTTTTTTAAGCTCATTTCTCTGGATTTTGAGGCCAAATTTAACATGATGGTTTCAAGTAAAGTGACTTGTCCTCTAATAAAATGTTTGATGCCATAGCATGGTCAAGCTAAAAAACAAAACAAAAAAAAAACAAAATAGAATTTTCACTCACTCTGTTTTGACCATGATATGACGTCAAACACTGTTTATCAGAGGACATACACTGTACATGTATAATGGCCAAATAAAATCTATTTGTTAAATATACCTTGTTTTTTCATAGAATCCAGCACAGCCTGAGCTCTGGCTTGTTGTTCCTTCTGTGCCTTTGTGAGAAACTTTCCTTCTTTCTTAAGTCTCGCCTTCCTTTCCTGTAATAAAGAAAGAAAGCCCCTTTGTACAGACTGGT
This sequence comes from Dendrophyllia cribrosa, assembly GCA_024195265.1. Lineage (NCBI taxonomy): Eukaryota > Metazoa > Cnidaria > Anthozoa > Scleractinia > Dendrophylliidae > Dendrophyllia > Dendrophyllia cribrosa. Next base: position 5,724,231 of record JAJLRJ010000005.1, read on the forward strand.
ATCTTGAACAGTTTGAAGATAAGTGTCCAACTAAGCTACAGTTACCTGCTTTATTATTTTCTAAGTTCTACATGTTTGCAGTAAGTACATACAACAACAACAACAACAACAACAACATACACTTTATTTTACAACGCTAGCCACTACAACTATATACAATAGCTGATTTCCAAGCGGGGCGTAAAACAAATATGTATATTACAAAATAAAATAAAAACAATTTACAATTGCTAGGTGTTGTATGTTGTACATGTATTAATAAACTTTGTCTAACTTTTGAATAGAATAAACTAACCTGTTAACTCCCAAGAGTGCCAAAAATCAGAATTCAAGAAAAATCTGTTGTGGTTTAATTTTTTTCTTTGGTTTGAAAATTTTCAAAACCAGTTTAAATTTTCAAACCAAATAAAAATTAAACCACAACAAATTCCAAATTTCAACTTGTAAAATATTGAAAAACAAATGGTACCATGCAAAAGTACTGCTTAAGGTTTCATTTGAATGGTCACTTAATGTCCACGCACAATTGAAAGGCATATATTTTGTGGGAGAAGGTAGGGGGATAAGCGTTGTCCAGGACCCAAGTGCTGCACTGCCGCGTGAGAGGCCAGTCAATGGAGCTAGCCAGTCAGCGAGTGGCATATAAACCATGAGATGGGTGTCATGGAGCACAGCTACTCTGAGCAGCGTGTACCTATGCCAAGCTCCTGGAAGGTCGCTTAGCGAGGGGAAGTGGACGCCACCACCGTTTCTCACCCAAGCTAAGGCAACCCAGGTATCGCTTTGTTGTCGCCAGCAACGCTCCTCCCCTAAACCATTTATTAACACTAAAACCACATAACGAATTAAAATAACATATTATATAATTATATTATTTTTTGTTTTGAAATACAGAAGAAATGTTATAAGCAGATGGACGAGAATGGCCTACCTAGCAGTACGAAACCAGAGAGTGGTAACAACAACCCTACAGTATATACTGCAGTGGGTGGGTGGGGAAATAAACACTTGACTTTAGGATTTCGTTGACAGAATTAAAGTTAGAACTACACTACATGTCTCCATAATTGACTCTGGAAGTGAATGGGGTAAAGCACTATAGCTACATGTAGCAGTAATGTGTGTTTGAGAATAGAATTGATGTGAATTGAAAAAAAAAACATTGGTTATAACAGTACAATATAAAACTAATGCAGTGGAAAGAGAATATTACATGTATATACATGTACCTTTTCTTTCTGTTTTTTCTTCTCTTTTCTTTCTTGCTCAAGTCTCAACTAAAATTAAAATAATAGAAATATTATTAATAATCAAAATTATAATAACTAAAATAATATGCTAATCATCAGAGCACTTCATCACTAAAACTAGTGTTAAAGTACTACATGTACATGAGGGATGTAACTAAGATATCCAACAGGTGAAATTTTGTTCATCAAAAGTGGAAGATTTTGGTAAAAAAAAGATAAGGAGTTAAAAAGACAGTTTTTCTGGCAGCAAATAATCAAGAAAATTCAGTCTTCAAGTGGTTATTTTTTCTGCCTTCTGCCTATTTTTACATCCCTGTAAATGCAAGTCCTTTTCTGAGCCTTGTGGCCCATGAGTACAGTGGTTCATCAGTGGTTGATGGGAATGCCAACCCATTGCAAGGTTTATTTAGGAATTAACAATAAATGACAAAATAATAAATGCTGGACCAAGAATGAACACTGGGTTCAAATAAACACCAGGTCTCGAGGCCAAGTGTTGAGAAAATACAGTAAAGTAACTCCTTAATTGAAGTACAGTATATGTTGTGATTCAAACCAAAGAAAAATGTGAACCACAACATATGTTATATATTAAAAGAGCAAATACCAGACTCTGAAGCACTGATTTTCAAGTCACTAATTCTAAGCTCTGAACTGTTTATCTCCTCATACAAAGACAGCAAAACAAAGATAAATACCTTCTCAAGTCTCCTGTTCTCCGCCTCCTCTAAAGCTCTTTGCTTCTCTTCCTCTTCCTGTTTGCGCCTTTCCTCCTCTAGTTTTATCTGCTCCAGGCGCTGTTGCATTTCTTTTACCATGGCTTTGTTGGGCTTCTTGGTTTTCTTCTCTTCCTTTTCTCCCTTTTTCTTCTTTTTCTTTTTCTTCTTGTCCTTGTCTTCACCCTCCTCCCCTCCCTCCCCACCCTCTTCATCTTCTCCTTTGCCATCAAGTTCACCTGGCTTATCTGCAGCAGCATCCACTATATCTTCTTAAAAAAAAATGATAAAACACAAATTGTTTCCATGTACTGTACATGTGGGTGGGTGAAGTACAGTTAACATTCATGAAGAAAGCAACACTTTTTCCCTTAAATTTTGGGTGTAAAATTGTACTACACCTACATGAACATGTAAAGAATTATGTATTTAAATAGACAAACATTTACAAGGCTATGCATGCTTCCTAACAGTAACCCAGTAGCCCATGAGCTAGGATTGATTTTTATTAAGTTTTACTAGAAGAGCTATCAACTCTAACCTACATAGAGTCTACATTCCTCCACAAAGCTTTAATTACAAGGGAAATAAATGAGAATGAAGAGAATAAACGTTACACGACGTGGTGATTGATGCGACAATGTGATCATGAAAATACAATACATGTAAACTATCGACTGCACAATTTATAATTGATTTAATATCAATATCCAGTATAACTATATGGGGAAATTTGTCAATATAAACGTTTGACAAGGAAAATAAATATATGTTCCGAACACAATCCGAAGATTGGACCACTTATGGACTTACACACTCGATGACATAGTAGCTATTTCTCTTCTAAGAAGAGAAGTAGCTACAAAAATATATATAACATCCATGTTCGGCTATAAAAACAAGTCTGTATACCAAAACCATAAAAAAAGGAAAACCATAAATTCAACTGAATCGATGTAGTGTAATTATTTTATTTTAATTGTTGTAATGCGCATTGAAAACTCTGTTGGTTGATATTTGCAGCGAAAACTTATACAAAATTCTAATGCTACTGTGTTGGTGAAAATGTGTAGGCGAATCGACCTCAGTGTAGGCGAAACAACTTATATCGTGTAGGAAAAATGGACCTCAGTGTAGGTGAATCGACTTGTAGGCGAAATGACCGACATTCGATTTATGATAGTTTTGCTCTAAATTCTTAAATTGATTTGGAAAGTTTTAGTTTATACATGTACCTGACATGTGTGATGTTGCAGTACTCTCTCCTTCCTTATTCACTGATGATTCAACTTCAACTTTTCCTTCGTCCATCTTATCATCCATGCCGGCATCTGGTTTGCTTTCATCCTTCTTAGATTTGGCTTTCGCCTTAGCCTTCTCAGCTTCTTTTTTCTTTTTCTCTCTCTCCTTCTTTTCTGCTCGCTTTTGCGCAGCTGTTTTCACAACCACTTCATCAGATGGTGTTTCTGCTTCAAGTAACTTTGTCGCAGTGTCAGGTGTTTTAGCAGGTTTTACTTTTTCATCTTCCGAGTCATCCTCAAAATCAAAATCTTTTTTGTCCTTCTTTTTCTTTTTGGATTTTTTAGTAGCTGTAACAATAGGTTCCTCTGTAATTCCATTGCCATTTGCTTCTAATGCATTGTCTACATTTTGTGTGTCATCGTCATTTTTGGCAGCAGTAGGTTTTGTTTCAACTGTTTCTGTTGCGGAGTCGTCATGTTTCTTTTTCTTTTGTTTTTTGCTTTTTTGTGAGCTTGTAACCATTTCCATTAAGTCATCATTACCACTGTCATCTCCTGCGGGACCGTCATCTTCAATATCAAGACCCTGAAATCTTCCACTGGCTGGCTTCTTTTCCTGTGTTCAAGAAATATGCAAGGGTTGAGACCATTACCTGGCTGGAAATCGAGCCTATATTGTTACTTGACTATTCCTAAAAGCTACATGTACATACATGCATACTTTATGCATATGATTTGTAATATGGCAGTTATATCAGTATTCCAGTTAACTTTCAAAGACAGGGAGTCAATGAATAATTTTAAGGGGTCAACAGGTTGTGGGTCTCTCTAAATCGTCTTAAGTTATAGCCATTTGATTTGTCAGGTCAGGAAGCCTGAGCCTTGTTGGGTTTTTGACCTGAGCCCCTCTTTTATCTGGAACACTGTAATATTATTCTATTTTAAAAGGCACATGCATTAAATGATCCCCCCCCCCCCAAAAAAAAAAAACAAAAAAAAACAATTGTTATAAAGTAATTTTAAGACTCCAAAATAATGGCCATATTGTACTTATTTTCATTATGACCATAATCTGAGGCAAAGGAAAAAAAAAAAACTGGTTTGAAATTTATCAAACCAAAGAAAAATTTGAACCACAATACATACAGTATACAGAAGGAAAAAACAGACAACTCAAGACATAACTCTGTGCAAAATATCATGCAACTTGTTGTGCAAACCTGTTGCGAGACAAATTGCATGTAATATCATGCAGTGTAACATACATACAATGTACATGTATACATGTATGTTGTAGTTAATTTTTTATCTTTGGTAATTTTTATTTTTCCATTGTTTTTGGGTACTGTAATATATGCTAATGAATTTGAAACAAAGGCAAAACAAAAATTACCTGAAATAAAAAATTAACTACAACATATACCTTCTGACCTACACGTACTATTTGGATTTTGAGTAAATGTCCCATGGGAGCAGAATAAGCTGTGAATTACAAGCCGGCAAGCCACCGAAGGAAATCAGGAGATGAAAGTAGAGTAAACAAGTACTACCTTGATAATTTGTAATTCTGGGACACTGTACCTGTCACTCTCGTCTAATCAAAATGCTGCATTCATGAGCAAACAAAGGGAATTCAATTCCAGCCCTGTCAAATGTGCCGGTAGCTGAAGATTTTGCCGCCCACAGGTAATTATTTGTCGCTTGGTAGTTTGAACTAATTTTTCCCAGGACCCCTTCAATGAACCTGGTTCTTACAGTAAGTTTTACCTACTAGTATTGCCGGCATGTACAGTGCTGCAGACCCTCTTTCCTTCATTCCATTATTTTGATATTTTATCTCAGTCATCAGCTCATAATTCATACCCATGAGTAGAAACTTGTGTGAAACCCAAATTTCTTGTATAAAGCATACTAAAAGGAAATGGTCTAGCTTATGTTTGAGTTACCAAAATGTTTCAGTTGCATGAATTGTAAAAGGGGTTTGTGTAATTGGGATTCACCTGCAGTTTCCAACACTAAATAAAATGTATCACCTTTGTTTCACTGGTAGCACTTTCTTTTTTATCTGGTTCGCCATCCTTCATTGATTCAAGGTCATTCAAAACATCATCTTCCCTGTAAAAGAAATTTCCCAAATAGATACAGTATCACTCTATTTCACTGTCTCTTTTGGGTTGTTAAATTTTTATTATACTAAAATTAATATTAATCTAAGAATTGCTGCAGCTGATAATCACTTTTGGAAAGTATTCCAATTAGAACTGGAAAGTGTCCCCAATTAGTACTGTGTGCTAAATACCTTTGACACTTAAAAAAAATGATTTATTTTTTTATAATAAGTTTGTTGTTGTTGTCAGGAACACCGAATTTGCATATGTCAAAAGGGTAATTTGAAACCTGAATACAGACTACAAATGTATGCGCTTCCATAAATTCATACGTGTGTGTGGGTTCCTTCGTAACTTGTGGGTAAATAACATTCCGCGACGCAAATTCTGAGGCGAATTACAATAAAATTAATCCTTGCGAGCGATCGATAAATATCTTGAGTCGATCGCTTTTGTTTCAAACCGGCGGTCTCATCAATTTGGCAACAAAATCTTGATTCAATCAAATGTACCCCGGCTTCTCGCGAGTCGATAAATATCTTGAGTCGATCGCACTTTTCGTTGCTGTCTTCGTTCTCATTAGCAAAGAAATATGGATTCAAAAAAATATACCCCAGCTTATCGCGAGTCTATAAATACATGTATCTCAGTTGAGTCGATCGCACTTTTCGTTGCTACCTTCGTTCTCATCGATTTGGCAAAGAAATCTGGAATCCCCGGCTTATCGCGAGTCGATAAATATCTTGAGTCGATCGCACTTTTCGTTGCTATACTTTCATTCTCATCGATTTAGCAAAGAAATATGGATTCAAACAAATTTTCCCCGGCTTATCGCGAGTCTATAAATATCTTGAGTCGATCGCACTTTTCGATACCGGCAGTCTCATCAATTTGCCAATGTACACTGGCTTCTCGCGAGTAATATATTCCACACCCCACGGTTCAGTGATTCTCGTTTCTCTTGAGACGCGTCTCGTTTCTCTCAAGACGTGTCTCGTTTCTCACGAGACGAGAGGTGGTAAGTTTCCCGGGGGCGGTACTGTACTTCCCATGCCCAATTTTACTTTCAAATTCCAACAGGACGACAAGTTATTTCAAACATAAAGTTCAGTTTTGGCCTTCTGCCATTACTTGATTCAAATGGCCAAGAACAATATTGGATGAAATTATATGACATCATCCAATCAACGCAAAAATGGCTGATTTGTTGTGTTAAAAGGTTGATCTTGCATAGATAAGGCCTATTCTTTATCTCAGTGGTTTTAGGACTTGCTTTACAGCAAAGATATTTTTGTAAACATACAAGAGGGGGGGGGGGGGGGGTACTTAGCTGTTTATAGTGATGGGGAGGTGTGAATAAGCCGGCCAATAATTTTTTGTTAAACCCAAAAAATTCTACATGTATTAGACTAAAACCATGCAGACCCAAAAAATTCCAATATCAACCCAGAACATATGTCAGTGTTCTTACTGCATAAAAATGTTACACTTTTTGCTGACCACCAAAAAAGTCCCCACCAAAATCTTTCACCCCAAAAAAGTCACCACAAAATTTCCAACCCCAAAAAAGTTCTCAGATCGCAAATTTCAAATCCAAAATAGGTTTTCACACCTCTCTGTCATTGTTATGCCTGAGAATTCCCCTGGGCTCACACACAAGACCGCTTTCTAGAATAATAATAATAGTCCAATTTCGATATAATTATTAAAATTCAACTTGAAACAAAAGACATCACTATGAGGCTTAGGGGAATAAACCATATAAATCCTTACTATTATTCCCCTAATCCTTGCAGTGATGTCTTTTGTTTCAAGTTGAATTTAATATATCAAAATTGGGCTATTATTGTAGGTTTGAGTTTTGCACACTGAGTACTGGCTGACAGGTTTTCACCTCAGCTAGCTTATACTGTTCCATAGTGATTTTGTGTAATTATGAACCCATTGAATGAATTGAATTGAAACAAAGTCGAAAAGAAAGACAAAAAAAATTCGATGTAGTGGTACTTTAAGCAGTTATGTGGCATATAAGGCTGATTTGGCTCTGAAGTTGTCTTCAGAGCCAATCATCTGTAATGTTCTTTAGCTAAACACATGACACGTGATAATGATCAGAAGCTCACTCATGAAGAACAACTCACCAATCTACGTCCTTCTTCTTGCCTTTCTTTGGCTTTCCCATTTTGCTGCGTTCTAAGGTTCACTAAGCAATGCAGAAAATGTCCACGTTTGTCACATGTGAACAATAACAGGAAACCTCTGTTAAAAGATGTTGGCTCGCCGCTTTCTCTTTCTCTCTCGCAATTTTCTTCTTTTTTCTGTCGTTTCAGTGAATTCTCTAGAAGAAAAAGTCATCTAGGTAACGACGGTCGGAGTTATTCACGGTAAATGCTTCAAAGGCGTTGAATTTAACTTACAAAACTACGAAATTTTAAATAGAATTCGAATGTTAGTCAGAAATTATTGCATGTGTGTGTAAAATTTTCGTCATGTTCTATTCCCAGGTCCTCTGAGCCACATCACATTGACAACCAAGCCTGGGCCCGTTTCTCGAAAGTCCCGATAAGTCGGGACTTTTTTCGGGACCAGAAAGCTATCACAAAATATAGGAATATAGAAGTCGGGCTAGACATTCATTCAGTCACCGTAATCTTTTTACTAACTAACTACGGTGGTCAATTTACCTTATCGACTCAGTCAATAATACTAAATTCTCGTCCTTCGAGAACTATACTGACTACCAGTTGAATCACGGATAATGTTCAAAGTTCTTATTATTACCTTCAAGATTCTTCTTGGACTTTCTCCGGCCTATTTGTCGTCCCTGCTCAGAATATCATCACCACGAAGTCTACGTTTATCCTCCAAATTACTTTTTACTATTCCCACCGTGAGCTCTGTGACATACGGTGAACGTACGTTTTCCTTCCGGTATGCACCTACATTATGGAATGCTCAGTGAATGCTCTTCCCGATTCTCTTAAAAATGCAGACTCTGTTTCGTCTTTTAAATGTACCCTAAAAACATTCTTATTTCGAAAATTTTATTTTTGAGTTATGAGTTATAGGTTTTAACTAATAACTTATTTATTCATTTATATTATATGACTGTTATAATCATAGTTATTTTTTAATTCTTATTGATGACATGTAAGCGCATTGAGACTCTAAATTCGCTCATAAAAACTTTACTATTATTATTATTATTATTATTATTATTAGATTTTTTAGTTAGCTTTATTATTATTATGGTACAGTACTGTAATTGCGAATGATTTTTCTCTCTCAACCTCCGAGTCCAAACCATGGACTGGGATGCAAAGAGGATTTCTACTTGATGGAGAGGACCCGCCTGAGAAGGTGCGCTGTAGAAAGGATAGTTATTTTCTGGAGTTCATGTTTATTATTATTATTATTATTATTATTATTATTACTTGGGCGTAGCGACCAAGTATTAAAATGCAGTTTGGTCGTCCACAAATGTGCAGTATTGCGCAACTCTGGGGACGGCGGGATTGTTCAAACCTTCACCGCGGTCACACGTCCGAAGCGTTTTTCGTTTTATTTGGTGGGATTCATTTAGAATTAAGTGGAAACGTGGGCAAGGATGTGTAAAATAATTAGTTTATGTAACTATCTTTTCATCTTTCCGGCTCAAAATAACGAGCTTCTTTTCGATCGTTGAAAACTGATCAAAACGCTTCGTGCCTGGGCAAAATTGTGTTGGCAAATTGTGCCTACAGTTCTGCGGTTCATAGTTTTCAAACGCTTAGAAATTTTTTTAGTAATAAACTTTCAAAACGTTTAGTGAGTTGACAGTGTATTGTCAATATATGAAACTTTTAATAAACAGTGAAAATGACAACCTTAACTTTGAAGTACTTTGGTTAGCTTTTGCAAATTTCTCTCGTTTGACCGCGGTGGAGTACACCTGTTGTTTGTTGATGCGAGGCGAACGTCACAAAGTGCGAGTTGTATTTTCTCTGTTGCATCTAACAGTTTCATATTCAATATGCGTAAGGAAATTACTCAAGAAGACACTGCGAAAGTATTTGACACTCGCGATTAATTCTACGATACCTTCATGACGGAAACCCGCTAAAACATGTTTATAAAACGAACATGAAGAAGATAATTTAGACTAATACATACATAGCGGCAGGTCTGTTTCGGGGGTGAGGGGTGAGGGGTGGGGGGTGAGGGGTGAGGGGTGAGGGGTGAGGAGTGAGGGGTGAGGGGTGAGGAGTGAGGGGTGAGGGGTGAGGGGTGGGGGGTGAGGGGTGGGGGTTGAGGGGTGAGGGGTGGGGGTGAGGGGTGGGGGAGTGATAAATTTGGGGGGTGATAAACTTGCTACATCGTGCTGCTGTCCACGGTTGCAACCCTGCTTCATCGCTTCTTGTCGTGTGGTGTCTCACAAAGTCCAGTTTTCACGTAGTAGCTGTATTATTAGATGTCTTGTAGATCCTACGTTAGCAGCGTTATCATTGGCGGTCGCTTGCTGTCTTGAAATTTACTTCCAAGAATATATATTATTGTAATAACTACAGTATCAGCCAGCAAAAACATCTTGAAAAATACACACACACAAACGAAAAACTCGAAAGAAGTGGAGAAAAGAACCGATACAGGGCCGTAGCCAGTATGAGGCGAACCGAGGCACTTGCCTCAGTCATTTTTCCTTTTCTTTTTTTTTTTCCGGGGAAAGTAAGATGTCTTTTTTTTCTTTTTGAAGGAGAAAGTAAGACACTACCAGCAAATAACCATGGATATTGCCTCAGTCCTTATTTTTTTCTGGCTACGGCCCTGCGATAGTGCATACCGGTATGCGTGTGTTCAAGTTACAGTGTCTAGCACGTGCGCTCACGGAAGGTTATACCGGTTAATGCATGGGAGTAATGTAACTATGTCTACACTATACCGGATAGCTCTTGCGCGGGCACGAAAACCATACCGGATAGGCCTTTCGTTCACACATGAAACGCTAGTTTCGGAACGATTTTTGTTCCGGAGCGCCGCTGCGACGCGGCGCTCGTGAAAGTGAATCGTCACATATCGGATAGATTCTTGTGCCACTCTCTGGGGCAGTGTAAACAGGCAATCGAACCGAACCGTAGCAGAAGTCAACAACTAGGAGCGAGGATTGAAACCCACTGAAAAAGAAGTAAATATCCAGTTCTGGGTCGTTTCTGTTCACACCAGGCCGGAGTATTTTTCATGTCGACATGATAAGCTATCCGGTATAGTGTAGACATAGCCTAAATTCCTCGAAATGTCTTCGTACGAAGTAAGTGTTTATTGAGTTTATCTCAGTTATATATTGTATTTTGAACAATAATTTATTCAATATTCGGCGATGAGTTACATTCCAGAGCCAATGAATCCTCTTTGATGGGACTAAGCGATATAAATGATAGAGAAAGTCCTCTATCTAAAAATATGCGGGCCAACCGTACCGAACTGGCTGGAACTGCTAGCGGCTAAATTAAATATATCTGCAATAGTTGTTTGATTTATTTCTTTGTTATCATTTGGATTGCAAATGTGGGTTGCTTCGCAGCAAAGAAGAAAACTGATTTATCGACTTATGGGTAGGGTAGGTACTATTTAAATCAATATTTGTTATTTAATAAAGTGCTTTTTTGTTGTTTTTTTGTTATTTTTTACAGCTGCGTTCTATAATTTTATGACAAACACGGCCAAGCCACTCATTTAATGTCGCAACTGTGTTCAGAGTCAAATATGATTGTTTTACCAATGACGCCTTTATTGAAATGCTGGATTTCATCAACTGTGACCTGATATGATGCTGAGATGTTCCATTTTCATTCGGTATTGTAGACATTCAAGATAGTGAAATTAACTTTATTTTATAGTATTTTGAAATTTATTTGCCTTGGCCCAATCACTGACAAAATAGAACTTTAAGTCAAACTGGACTACTACCGCTGTTGCGTTATTTTTTTTTTCAATCTTTTGTACTTATCGATTTTTTATTTTTAAACTTAATTAAGTAACATAGCTAAATATACAGAAGCAAATAGAATAAGCGCAAGCTACAGCTTTATACATTGGGATCAGCATGAAATGTATGGCTATATAGGCCCTTAGGTAAAGCCTTACTCAATAAAGTTGTTTGTATTACATCATGATTTTGATTCATTGTACTACAATATATATTATAGAGGTTTTCCTGAAAGAAAATATGTGAGAATTTTGTCGGGACATCGGAAATTGTCTGTAATACGGAGGTGTCCGTACAACTAATGAAAAACGAATCCTCACCCCTCACCCCCACCCTTCACCCCTCACCCCTCACCCCTCACCCCCACCCCTCACCCCTCACCCCCCACCCCTCACCCCCACCCCTCACCCCCCACCCCTCACCCCCCACCCCCCACCCCTCACCCCTCACCCCTCACCCCCCACCCCCCACCCCTCACCCCTCACCCCTCACCCCTCACCCCTCACCCCCCACCCCTCACCCCTCACCCCCGAAACAGACCTGCCGCATAAATAGCGCTTATTTAATAAGACGTGAACGGTGGACAGCGAAGGAAGAAATATAAGCGTGGTAGGAATCCCAATTAATTTCACTTCTTTCGGTTGTTTGCCTTTCATTAATTTTTATTTCGTGAAGTTGAAGGACAAAACAGCCAACTGAAACTTTGGGTGCAAAAATTCACCGCCGAGAGAAGATGTAAACAATGCACGCGGTGTCTTGCGAGACGTTTCTTGCGAGTTTTGCTTACGCTAGTGAATATTTCTCGGGCGAAAATAACGTTAAAGCGATCACTTTTTCATTTAATTTTCTTTTCTGTGTTTCAGATACAGAGGAATAAAAACTGGATATATTTTCGTGTGTCTGATTGCGAGATGTTTTATGAAACAGCTGCGTTATGCGTTACTGGAAAGGTTTCAAATTACTTTCACATTATGCAAATTGCAACATTTTTACTAGTCTCCTACGCAGCCGTTATTAGGGCTCGCACTACATTTTTACCTCAACTGAAAAAATATATTTCAAAGGGCTAAATTTGTTTCTCTCCTCCTAAATTATCACTTCTGTCGTTAACTTTGATTAAATTTATAAGTTCCATTCAAACTTTATTATAACAAGGAGCCCGATGGGCTTCGAAACTGGCTCGTTTGGCCTCAGTTTCCACCCGGTTTTCATTTTAGAGTTTTATATTAGCAAGCCACAATATACAATCTAGAATCTATCAATATGCACAGTCCAGTCCACATTTACATTCCACAGCCCGCTTCAAGCACTCCTTAGGGACGGACCATTTTATTGTTAAGAGGGGGGGGGGGGGGGGTTGGGCAATTACTAAAAACAAATTCCTGCACAGCAAAAGTAAAGAAAAAAAAATAATGCACAGCGAGCGAAAGGAAAAAAAGGTATGGAGCAATCCCGAAAAAAATTCTTGCACAACATCAAGATGGAAAAAAAATTCATGATCAGAAAAATTGCCGAACACCGCCACCTGCCCCCACCCCCCACCTCCCTTTAGTAGGCTACAGTTTCAGGTCTATATTTTTTTCTCTGATCGGCTCGGTACTGTTAGAAAAAACATAAGTTTAGAACTTTGTATATTTTTTTCGCTTTAAAATCCTTGAAACCACCTACTACAAGGAATCAGGATTGTTTAAACACAGGCATTTTGGAGAATCGGTGATGGGGTTTCGAATAAATTAACAATATCAACACGATCGATCAAATAGCGTGACATGAATACGAGATGTGTGGAATTTGAACGTGACTGCACGGAGTAATGCTTGAGAATTGTTTACTCAGCAGTTCTGTGACGTGCCGGGACGTGTTATATTCAACGATTTATTCGATCTAAACTCGACTGTTTGACAATTGATTTGGTTAGAAAAATTCAACCCGCTTTCCCTTTACCAGAAATAGATCACATCCGAAAATCACAGAGATTTAATTTTTAACAATTCCGTCGAAATAAGAACGGTAAATATTTGAATTATAGTTGCTGACATCACTGATTACGCCATTTCTGAAAACCGGAAGTAAACTAGGTGCGGTGTTGGCCGCAGCAAAAGCGATTCCCGGGGCAGGTGACCCGACAGGCCGAAAAAAAAAAAAAAAAAAAAAAAAGAGGGTATTTTAAGAACTGACTCGTCGCAGAGCGACGAGCCAGTTAATAACGGCGGGAATACTTCCAGCAAAACTTTCAATTGGAAAAGTTGTTTTGACCTCGGGTCCGGACCAGGCAATTACATCATGGCTTTTCGAAAGGCCACTTTGCGGCTACATTACCCTGCGAGCAGAGCCTCTTTCGATTCTAGGAGGATCGAAAGAGGCTCTGCTCGCAGGGTACGGCTACATTTGCATTCACTTCAAAAGTGTCGGAAACACAGACCAGCTAGTTACAAGATTTAGCTAAAACCAATAACAACCATCGGGAAACTCTGACATACGGCCTTTTTTTCAACGGTATTAAAAAGTACAAAGTAGGCATCGATTTGTATTTTTCAGTATGTACTCGTCTTTTGACACAGCGGACACGCTACTTTAATAATTTGCGTGCGATCTACTGTGTCTTCTTGTTTTAGACGGTTAACGCGCTTCTTTGTTAGACTGCTCACACTATCCGAATACTCTCCCAATCATCAAACCGTGAAATAACGTGCATGCAGATTCCCAAGACAATTATTCTCCAATATGCCTAATACAACGACACCCAAGTATACGCTCCCACAGCGTCTTGTTATTATTAAAAAACAAACGAAAGTTAAAAAGAATTATACCTCCCTATGACATTGTTTTCGATTAAAAAAAAAACATCCAAAGACTATAGCCAAAAATTTTAAAGTCAAACGGAGATGCAAATTCAAAACAACAATATTAATAATGTTTTTAAAAAATAAAATTCTGCACTTGCAAGTCCATGACGAAAGATAAAAATAAAGGGAAAAAAATTAAATCTAGCTAATTTCTGCACGTCCACCCTCAACTTGCAAGTCCGTGTTCTTTTTCCGGGAGGAGTGCATGACGAACCAAAAGAAGGTGTTCGTAGGCTTTGTCAACTTCTCACGATTGAAGGCACAATCATTTGTAAACAGGAAGTCCATGTCTGTCAAGACTTTGGTTTTTACATGGAGCCTCCTGAGGTTGAAAAGCTTACCACCAATTCAATGTCTGAAAGTGAATGACCACGGACCACGAAATTGTTATTCACAAGTACTTTGCCACTTTCAAGTCCCTTGGGTTACCTGTGGCCAATAAGCTCCCAGAGTTCCACTGTGGCTGGGTCGGAGCACACATGACACACTGAGCAAGCATGATGGAGCTTCCGAGAAAAATGCAACTTTTGCGATCCCTCGTGTCATCAAGCCAGTAAATCGTTCACTTCACCGCAAAATCATCTTTATGTCGACCAAAAACAATTGGTCATCCGATGGTAAGGGCGGCCGTAACCAGTCCAGGTAAGTTTTTAGCCAGAGCGTGCATTTTATTTAGAATCAAACATGGCAGTGCTACGGCCGGTCGTTTTGTCGCGTTTGTGGTTGATTATGGTCATGATTGTGTTATGTTTTTGGTTTACTGGGGAATTTATCGCTGTGTGTTTTTTTTAAAGGAATTGCAGCCAAGATTCCGTTGGGGATGAGCATACAGATATGTAAGTTGTACTTTTGTCTGTTCATATGACAACTTTCAACAGACTTCCATGTAAGCTTACATTGTTGCTCTTACAGCTGTAGCTCTAACTTTAACTTTACTTTTTTAGCTTTAACTTTTTAGCTTTGACTTTAGCTTTAACTACATGTAGCTTGCACCTAGTTTTTCGTGATGTAAATTCTAGCATGCCCTTCGAATTTATTATGTTAAAACCATTCAAAATATTCTTTCCTGACATTTGTTTTAGCTCATAGACGAATGGAACTCTTTAGAATTATTAGCATCGTCCTGGCAACAGGAACGTTCAATTCAACGTAATTATTTTGAAAATATTAAGACTTACAGATTTGTAATTTTACATTATTGTATTAAATTAGGGTTTTGTTTATTGAAATTATTAGCAGGACTTCAAACCCGGGGGTGAAGGGTATGGTTTTCAAGCAGTTTAGTCTAGGATAGGGTTTGGAAATCAGAGAGGTTTGGTCTAGAACAGGGTATCATTTGCTGGGAAGCTGATCAGTGGTATGAAGAATTAAATCTAGAATAAGAATTGAAACTCGGAAGATAAAGAGCCTTCCCTAAACGGAAAGAAGATCATTGCAGCAACATTGTTTACAGATGGTTTTCCATTAATTAAAAACAGTAATAGTGATACAGTTACACTTTACACTAGTATAGTATAATAGTTTTTGCCACTATATATATAGTTTTTTGTTATCATTTAGATTATATTTAAGTGCACGGCATGTCTGAAAAACAGTTTTACTGAGCCGTTTTACCGTGTTGAAATAAAGTTGATTGATTGATTGTTTAAAAATAGCAAGTCTGGTATAGGGTAGGGATTTTTGTTGTCTAGCCTAGTATAGGGTTGCAAAATCAGCTGAACATGGTCTGGTATAGGGCAAAGGTTCAGGGACGAGTTTACAATTCAAAATGAGAGAAATGGATGTCAGGCCAGCCACAATTCTTTGCATGTAAGAACTGTCATTATTTGTTTTAATGTTTAATTTTTCCATTTATATCAAAATAGTAGTTGAACATGGCTGTAAAATAACCATTAATAAAGCATTTGCACTAAAACAAAGCATAGAGAACATATATGCCCATAATGATGTAATGTTTTAAAATATTCCGTTTCATTGTTAATTCTTTGACTGCCCTGTGAACAACAAAAAGCTAAGACTGAGTTTTGAAAATGTTAACCTCAGCCCTTTAAGGCTGCTCTCGCATGATGCATTTGAAGCGTTTATTTTCTCAGACTACGTTATTTTGTGAAGATTCAAAATTCCGTGAACACCGGTGTATGAACCACACTTTTTTGCCCAAAATTTTTTTAAAATTGGGGGTACAGCTTATCTCCGGGAACATCTGCAAATCTGGAATTCACATGGTGCAGAACACAAGCTGGGTACAAGATGAAACAATAAAAGCACAATTAGGCACCACGCCGAAACAACAGATCACAACATTCACCCAGACTATGTTGAAATTCTTGAAAGGAACCTGAACAATAGTCAAGAACACCTTTTCCTGGAAGCTTTGCATTCCATTCAAGACTGCAATTCCATCAATGAACATATACAATTCTCACAGGTTTATTTACCTTTAGCAGCATCCCTGGAGACCAGTGGCAAATAGGAACCGATTATGCATGCAGTGACACTGTTTCAAACTAACTCTGACGAAGGCAACAGAGAGTTTGTCGGAAATTTAGTTTCTTAAAAGTTTATAAGAACATTTTAACATTTTTAGATCAGTTTCAAAAATGTTTTTTTAAGTTAACATGATAACTGATGCCCAAATTAGTGAAATAACATCTGCAAAAGGTTATCATACTTTCCAGTGATAAAAGTTGACCAGACTTTTTGAGCCTCAAAATTAAGATTTTGTTTATTAGAGGTGTATAATGTGGCGCAAAAATTCTTTAACTTTAGATGTAGAACAGTGAGTCTTATCTGTCTAACAGGGCTGCCAGAGCGACTCCGAGACCAGAAATCAAATTGAACAATCCACATCGAACACGTAATGCACAAACATGAGCATTGTGTTTATAGATTGTAAATATTAGGCCTCAAATTGTCAAAATACTTGTGTTAAAACAGCGCTCGCTTTCTTTGTCAGACATTTTGAAGCTTTTAGCAATGAAGGAACACCAAAGATGAATGGAAGAAGCCAAAGAAAAGGGGTGTCCGGAAACCTAAGACCTAAGACCCGGAAAACTAAGACCCGGAAACCTAAGACCTGGAAAACTAAGACCCGGAAAACTAAGACCCTTCGTTTTTTTTCGGAAAAATCATCCCTCGAGAGTAAAAGCAGTCAAACTTCAGCTTCCCATACCTGTCATACCTGGATTACTGGTGTCCTGAATTCTACAAGTGATAAAATTAGTTCCACACTTCGAAAAACGAGTCTCTGAGCTCTCCAAGTCGCCATTTTGTTTTCGTGAAAACTGGAAACGAGTTATTAGGGTGGACAATGTTGGCGGGTAGGCTGGAGCGAGCATGGCAAGCTTTAAAGTTGAAACACAGCTGGAAACAATGGCGCTGCGTCAGCATGTAATTGAGAAAGGTAGAAATTAACTGTCAGTGCCTTATTAGCGTTAGTATTGAAATAAGATTGCTAAGGCGGAGGGGCATTGATCAATCATTAGTGTTGTACAGAAAAGTTCTTTTATTCGTATTTAAATATTAACATGTTGTCAGAATCACAAGCATTGAGACGCCGACGGTTCACTCCTTGAGAAAAAATGCACTTCGAAAAACTGTGTGATCCAAGGTTGTCCTTCAAGAACGGAAATACCAGTCCGGCCAGTCCCGTTCTATTTAACATTCCATTTCCCCCCCCCCCCCCCCCCTCGAAAAAAAATTACAACAGGAACTGCATAGTTGGCCATTACGAGCCAAGAAAATAAATCTCTAAATTAGGCTAGAGGAGACTGAATTTTCTCATGCTTGATCATTAACTACCTTTCAGGCGCTGTGACTCGCGTAGATTCGAGGTTTAACAATAACGCTATACGACGAGGTACATTTTGGGCTTTTCAACCTGCAATCGCATAAATTTCCTTACGGACAAATCCGAATGGGTTTCGTCCATGTATACGGTCAATTTATTCCTTTAGAATAATTATGGGGGATATTCCGCCAGTTCTCTCTTCTGCGCTCCTATTAAGGTCAAACATATACCAGCCAGAGCTACACCCTAGTTGAACAAATGCAAATAAACTGAACATTAAAGCCCGCCGCACACGAGCCGATTTTTCGTCATAGAACAGGAGCTTTTTTTATCGGGGTCAAATTGGGTCAAAATTTGTCAGGCCATCATCTTGCCGAATATTAGCCGGTTTCTTATCGTGCCCCTGTTCGACCGCCACCTTGTTGAAAATGATACTTGCTCGCGTGACTACAACAACCGCTCTCCTACGGGTCGCCAACCCCACCCCCCACCCCCACACCCCAACACTCCCACACTAGCCGAAAAGGCCCGACAAGACAATTTGAGATCTAGCACTGCCAGATATTGCCCGACAATGCCCTCTCTTGTCATACCGCATACATATCGACAAATAAAGATTTTCTTTGACTGGCTACCAAATTCTTAACAATCACGTGTCTTTTTTTTTTTTTTTTTGCCGTGTGCTCGCTCCAGCCTACCCGCCAACACTGTCTACCGTGATAACTCGTTTCCACTTTTCGCGAAAACAAAATGGCGGCTTGGAGAACACAGAGACCACAGAGCCCGTGCCACAGAGACTCGTTTTTCGAAGTGTGGAACTAATTTTATCACTTATAGAGTTCAGGACACCAGTAATCCAGGTATGGGAAGCTGAAATTTGACTGCTTTTACTCTCGAGGAATGATTTTTTCGGAAAATACAAAGGGTCTTAGTTTTCCGGGTCTTAGTTTTCCGGGTCTTAGTTTTCCAGGTCTTAGTTTTCCGGGTCTTAGTTTTCCAGGTCTTAGTTTTCCGGGTCTTAGTTTTGCGGGTCTTAGTTTTCCGGGTCTTAGTTTTCCGGGTCTTAGGTCTTAGTTCTTAGGTCTTAGGTTTCCGGACACCCCAAAGAAAAGAGTCTGTAAACAAGCAGCCATCTTGGTTAACCTTAGTAACCAGGCAAAATAAAAACATATACTCAAGAAATTTGCACAGTTACCAATACTGTTTTGGCCTGAACGAACAATGGGCAAATGAACATAGCTGCGGTGAAAACTGTGTTTTTTTAGATATACTGTAGGATGATTTAACCCTTGGACAAACATACAAACTTATACCCCCACCGTGTAACAATCAGCATAGAAAATTGCACGAAGAACAAGTCGAAAGTTTTTGTTGCTTTTCGTGTGATTTTCAATACTTATTATTATAATTTCAACCCATGAGGTATGTTTGAGTCTTTGACGTCACTTTCTCCAATTCACAACCAAGCCTTGGAACAAGGTTGATTAATGGCGGCCGTAAATTCTCGGAAATAAATGTTAAAATAGAATGACTTCTGATGTTCGTAATGAATTGAAATTTGGCAAGATGAGTAAGAAAGTCTAATTGTACACAAAAATGTAAAAAAAATGAAAATCAAAAATTTGATCACAGGGGCACTTTAAGGATAAATGAACAGCTACTGAAAACAGCATGTGCTAAACGTAAATGGTCTTGAAAATATCGGAGACCCCCCCCCCCCCCCCCTTGTATGTCTGAGGGTTAATGAATAAAAGCAAAGTCTGACTCACGTTTTGAAGTGATGACTTAAAAGAAACATGTCATAGCGTGACAGGATATGCATGTTTGAAATAAAATAGATCAGTAAATGATGTAAATGTGTGGACATTCTCTCCTTTCTTTATGATGGCTATTGCGTGACATGTATCAGAAAACTCAGAGAGATATTACATATTGCATCATCATTTAAAAGTATGTACCAACACGTTGTTTTGTCAAACCCAGAGCAATTTCAAGCATATTTCGTTGACCGACTATCTTAGCATGATAGAAGTTAAAATAAAGCAAGTTGCTGCCTCAAAGTGACGATCTGAGTGAAAATTGACCACTATGAATTTTCTGGTGAAGGATCCTTTATTTAGAACATTTCACATTCACGAGTTGGCTTATAGGAGCCTTTGATTAATGTTTGAGAACCTCATTTCTTACCTTGTTCACAAGTTCATCCTGTTGTTTTGTTTTTGTATCAATCAATGTAGGAAACGAGCAGCTGAGCAGATGATCAAGAACTACTTCTTCCAGCTAACAGACGGCTGTGGTGCAGAGGGGTGCAACAATGAGTACTGTGCATCTAGTGGAAGGAAACAGACATCAAATGACGATGCCGCAGCCCTGGCTTTGCAGCTATTCAAGAAGAAAGCTCGTTTATGTAAACCATCACAAGAACGAAATCATAAAGGTACATGTACTGTATCTTTGAGTGGTATAGAAGGACTCCAGTATTTCTTACCTCCAATTTATAAAGTTGGACATTTCAACAATTCCCCTATAAAATAGATAGCACCTTCTTTATTTCATACTTTGGGGTGTAAAACACAAATTAGCCCTTTCACTCCCTAGACTCAATTATGGAGACAGAATGTACATGTAGTTCTAACGTTTGAGTCTGTCAATGAAATCCTATGGTGTGACCATTCAAATTAAACCTCTTTGGCAGTACTTTTGCATGGTACCATTTGTTCTAACTTTTGAGTCTGCTGATGAAATCCTGTGGTGTGACCATTCAAATTAAACCTCTTTGGCATAGTACCATTTGTTCTAATGTTTGAGTCTGTTGACAAAATCCCATGGTGTGACCATTCAAATTAAACCTCTTTGGCAGTACTTTGGCATGTTTTTTAATATTTTATAATTTACATGAAATTTGGATTGTTTCTTAAATTTTAATTTTTGGCTTTTTTAGGAGTTAAACTCATCGTCAATATATGAGTTTGGGAGTTTGGGAGCGCAAGACTCTGTGATGATTCTCTTTACAGCAATTGGCAATGGTTTTGCAACAAGCCGCTTGAATATGATACGATGCAAAATGTAACGCACAACACAAATAAGATGAGCAAAAAAAAACACGGGATGCCGCACATGACCTGTACTGTCACAAAGCAAACCGCTGACTGCATTGACTCGAGTTTAACTTTGCCTAAATTGCAATTAGCCGCATTTAAAGGATTAAGCCTTTTTTAGATGGGGAATGTTGGTAACCCAAGCCTCCTGTTTACTACTTTTATATTTGCTTCAGAAGCTTGTAAAACAATCTACATGTATAGCCTAAAGGGTCTGGACACCCATTTTGGGAGAAATTCAAATTTTAACTTTTGTTGAAGTCATATCATCAGGACTATCTAAAAAACCAATGAAACCAAAATATCACTTCAGCGGTACGATACCTTACAGTGTACATAAGTGTTTGTAATGTTTTTAATTAACAAAATATTCTCAGTAGCGTAGTTAGGAAAGATACAATTTGTTGATCATTTTAGTTGTTGAGGAGAACTTAAGGTGGGAAAGACCATAACAACTTGTTTAAAGGAGAAGGTTGCTTAGAGAGATTAAACATAAGTGTATTTGTACTGACCACACATGTACATCATAAGTAATACATCCTGGCAAGACCCTGGTAAATTTATTGATTGCAATTTTACAGTTTGTGTACATTACCTAATTGTTGTGTTGGTCCGTTTTAGTTCCAACCAAAGAGGTCCCATATTACACAGAAAAGTCGTTATTGTCAAACCTGAACTCTTGCGAGGAAGAAGGAAGCTTCAAGAAACTTGTGCACAGCATTGGCGATGTATTTTCTAGTTCTGAATCGCTGAACAAAAGTTTCTTGTTAGATGCCTCCAAAACACAAAACATACCAACTAATGTTGACATTGAAGCTGTCCGACGCATGTATTCTGCGCTGTTCAAGACTGGAGATTCTTCTGTTGAGAACTCTTTAATAAATTCCCTGGTTGCCCTGTCACCGACTCTCGAAATGGAGCTTAGGTACAAGTCACCAAGCAGTGATCCCAACTTCTTGAACCAATTTGTGATAATAATGGAGAACACAATGCTACAGAGCCCAGAATATTTAGACCAAGCCTTGCCTAGTTTTCTCAAAGCCATGGCGTTACTGCCTGTTACACTCCAAGCAACTTTAGTCCGTATCTGGGCAAAGTTTTCCAGTGAAGAGATCCGACGCATGGTTGAAACTCTACAACAGCTGATAACGTACCAAGTTTTAACAGGACCTTGTGCTACAGGAATTTCTCCAGTCCAAGAGGACGAAGCAATTGTGGCAGCCGCAAAGATAATGAAACTGTTGCATTTTGCGAGTATATTAGGAGGAAGCTTTGACCAAACAATGGGGGATTGTCAAGATGCAGCTACAGCATCTAATGGTCATGATGATCCTCTTCTCAAGGAATTAAAAACTGATGTACTGGACTGTCGCAG
Organism: Dendrophyllia cribrosa; assembly: GCA_024195265.1. Classification (NCBI taxonomy): domain Eukaryota; kingdom Metazoa; phylum Cnidaria; class Anthozoa; order Scleractinia; family Dendrophylliidae; genus Dendrophyllia; species Dendrophyllia cribrosa. The sequence goes on from JAJLRJ010000005.1 coordinate 5,746,617, forward strand.
ACCATTAGTTAAGTTTGAAGAATTCATTAATGATCCATTAAATGACCAAATTGAGGTAGATCGGGACTTTACTCACTTTAAGAATGAATCACAAGGCAAGTTTTCTTTTCTCAAGTACAACTTCATCCTTTCTACTGCTACAAAGAGCTTGGGTTTGTTTTACGACAATCGGGTGCGCATGTACAGTGAGAGACGGCTGACATTACTTTACAGTCTTGTTAGAGGACAGCAGGCAATGCCATACCTCCGACTTAAAGTCAGAAGGGATCACATCATTGAAGATGCTCTTGTTAAAGTAAGTACATTATTCGTGGAGTTACTGATGAAATACCTACAGGTGTAGTCCCCATCACCTGCCTGAGTTTTGCAAGTACTATCCCCAACCCCGGCCGCTAAAGACAACCCTGCTTCAGGCCCAAAAATAATGCTAAATCAAATATGGATCACATACATGATTGTTTCAACCCTTTCACCACCAACTTTTTCTTGCAAAAAAGTGCCCACAACAGCATGTTTACTAACATGATGATTTTGCAGCAGAAAATGGTGTCTGAAAATGTTTAAATTAAGTTAGCGCACATTTGATTGTGTCAAAATAGTAAGCATTATTTCTTTTGAAAAATTGATAAAAAAAAACTTGCAAAAATGCTGCAGCATTCTTACCCCACATAGTGTAATGGTCATCAGAAAGCATGCATGTCTCAAAGTAAAGTGAATTCTTGTCCAAATTTTTCACACTCAGCTTCATGAAGATATTTTCTTTCAAATCAAGGAAATCACAGAAAAAATTGCTCTTAAAGACTGACTTGTCTTCTGATTGTTGTCCGAAATGGCATATGGTACATGACATCATACTTCTGTGCGGAATTGGTGACACCCACGAAGAAGTCCTATAAGATCGCCATGTTAAAATGCACAAGCTCATGCAAAAGTGGCGGGATAAGAACTTGATCCTGTCCACTATTAAATCACTGGTGTGATCACATGACCCTACTGTTATAATCTCTATGGACCTTTTCCTGGTTGCAAAAAGCAAACTTCAAAGTCATCGGTACATGTTAACTTTCTGACACTAAGAAATCAGTGCAATACTAAAGAAATCTGCTTGTATTTCATATTGTGTATTAATAGCTGAATATATCACACTATATATAGACGCATGTTACACTGTACATAGTTAACTTTTTATTTCAGGTAATTTTTGGTTTTCCTTTGTTTCAAATTCATTAGCATATATTACCATACCCAAAAACAATGGAAAAATAAAAAATTACCTGAGATAAAACATTAACTACAACACCCATATCTGACAACTGAATTAACTTTTTCTTGTGCATCCAGCTTGAAATGACTTCTCAAGACAATCCGACAGACCTCAAGAAGCAGTTGTATGTTGAGTTTGAAGGAGAACAAGGAATTGATGAGGGTGGTGTGTCTAAGGAGTTTTTTCAACTGGTGGTTGAAGAAATTTTTAATCCTGACTATGGTGAGCTGTACTTATTATTAGATGCAGTGATTGTGGTGCAGTGCGGCTAAAAGCTTGGTTGCAGGGCTGCAATCAGTTATCTTCTTTGCCTTCAGGCATATGAAAATATTATTGCTATGGGAGTTGATTGTGTTTATTTTCTTTCAAATTTACGAAAACCTTTTTAAATTGTATTTTACAGGGATGTTTACTTTTGACGAGGCCACGCGGTACTGCTGGTTCAATCCAACATCATTTGAGACAGATGGCCAGTTCTTTTTGATTGGTTTGGTTCTTGGCCTGGCTATCTACAACAACATTATTCTTGATGTGCATTTCCCATTGGTTGTGTACAGAAAGCTATTTGGCAAAAAAGGAACATTCGAAGACCTCAAGGTTTCACACTCTGTAAGTTGTCAGGATGGCTTAATTTTGAGAAAACCAGCTATAAAGTATAACATAAAAAGATAATTAACAACTGTATTCACCGAAGTGAAGGTGGCTAGTGGTGGATATTTACTGAGCCGTTTCGCGGTTTGATAAATATCCACCTCTGGCCACCAACACTGAGTTGAATAGTTGTTTAAGTATGTACTAAAACAGTGAAATACATGTCATATAACACAAAAATGATGATTTTAACTCATTTATTCCTGTCAATGATTACAATTTCCGCGCGCAAATTGCTTAGAGGTGACTAGCACGTGCTATCCCGAGTTTCAGTAGCCAATCAGAGCACCAACAACGCTATCCACTGTTTTAGTATAATACTAATTTGTGTTATAACTGAGGGACCACTTTTGGAAATGACTATCTCCCTTAAAGTGCACCTAAACCCCAATTTTTTTTTTCTTTTGATCAACTTAATGTATGTTGAAAAGTCGAATAGTGAAATATTTCTTGTTTTAACGTCACGTTAGTGAGTTATAGATTTGAATTTACAAAATGCTAATTAGATGATGTCAAATCAAGACTCGTTTATTATACAACTACTTGTTCCACCTCCAAGTAATATTTTTTTTACAAATCATAAATTAAAATCCTTAAGCCGGAACTGCGTATTGTAAATTGAAGTAGAAATAACGGTAAAGTCTTGATTTGACTTCATCTAATTAGCATTCTGTAAATTCAAATCTCTATAACTCACTAACGCGATGTTAAAAACAAGAAATATTTCACTATTCAACTTTTCAACGTACATTGAGTTGATTAAAATCAAAACAAAAATTGGGGTTTAGGTGCACTTTAAGCAACCATCTTAATGAAATCCTGTTTGATTCAGCTCCAAGTCAAATATTCATATGAAATTTTTGCCCTTAAGCAACTGTATTTCTGTTTCTGAGGATTGTCACTTATGAAATATTTGAATAAGTAAAATTGTCAAAAAAAGTCACCCTTACTCTTGGAGTGTGGAAGTAAATATGACATGAGTTTTGCTTGAGGGTCTTTTGCCATTACTGCAAAACCCAAAACATATTGCATTCATTCTATTAGGCAGGTGGACATTTGAAGTTGGTTCTTGCATTAAAGTTCTTGAGTCATTTTACTTCATCGCCATTTATCCAGACACCTCACTAGCAGACAAATCCCCCATAGCTTGTGTGCAGCAGGCATAAACAAGGAGGGAAGGGGGACTGACTAAAAAGAAAAGGAACACCTGCTCTAAAACCCTTTATTAATACTGCCCCAGGCTGCAAATACTTTTCTTCTCTAAGCAAATATTTTTAAATGTTTGTTCTCCATTCTTTGTCATTTGTTAGTCCAGGTACGATATTGACCTGATGTCAGCCTGATGTTCAGCCTGGTGTTCAAAGTTTTCCATGTTTCACAGGGGGAAAAGATTTTTCTGTCTGGAGAGGGTCTCCAAAACAGTCATGCGGAGTTTATCACTGTCATTTGCCATACTTTTTATTCTTTATCTTCTGAAACAGTTTTGAAGAAAAATAAATGCCTTGCTATAATCAAGTTTTTGTTTTGTTTTGTTAGGTTCTTGCGGCCAGTCTCCAAGATTTGCTGGATTATGAGGGTGATGTTGAGAGCGAGATGATGTGTACATTCACTATTGGATACACAGACATGTTTGGTTCCTCACTTACCAAGGAACTGAAGGAGGATGGAGCAAAGATCAATGTTAATAATAACAACAGACGGGTAAACAACTAAAGTCTTGCATTCTAGTTTTGTTCAGTGTATTAACACATTATTATGGTCACCTCTAATTCTTATGGTTACCTTCACATTTTTATGGTCACATCAAAAAAGCTATGTAATACTTTTGCTTGTGTGCATGCAGATTCAGGATGTGGGACTAAGACATGTTTATTTAATTTATTTTTTTCTAGGAGTTTGTTGAACGGTATGCAGATTTCATTCTTAACAAGTCTGTTGAGAAACAGGTAAAGAAAAGAGTAACATCGTCTTAGACCATGTACACTGTAGCCTGCGAGCAAGCTTTCGGGCTCGGGGTTTGAGGGAGGGGGGTGGGGGAGGGCCCAACCCCTGAGCTCAAGAGCTTGCTCGCAGGCTACATGTATGTACACTGTAGGGCAGCTGTTTTCTTGTTCTTTTCTATACATGTTTTTGTTAATAAGCCCTCTTGACCTTGTTAGCCTTTGAAAAATTTTAAAAAATGAGGGCAAGAGAGCTAATTAACATGTTTATAAAAGAATAATAAATGGGCCACCATTTTTGAATAAGGTCTATGTTCACTTCCGGATGGGGCATGTTGGGCACAAGTTTGAAATTCACTCCCAGGACAGTTTCTGTTTTGCCTCTGTACTTATGTTATTTTGTTGTAATGAAGCCACCAGTCAGCTGTAGGTCAATGCAAGTTGTAGTGGTTTTTAAACTTTCAAACTGCAATTCAAGGCTGCAGCTGATGTCTGCAAAACCCAATTTGACTGCTTGTCAAATGCTACATACATTAATGTTACTTGCAATGACTTGCATCCACTGTCTGCACAATGCAAGTGGATTCAAGTTTGTCTTAGTATTGTTTTCTTTAGCATGGCTGTGGAGTCTGTTTGGCCACCCAAAATGTCCCTACTCAAGTTGGTATTCTAAGATTTCCTGTGTTGACTTGCCTCTCTGTTTGGCCAGGATTTAAGTGTATTATATGAGGTTAAATGCATAAATGCATTTAAGCTCAAGAAAAAGAAATGAATAGGCCATTTCCGAGTTGCCTTTACCCTCTCTATCAAAGCGAGGTTAGGTGCGAAACCTTTCATATGAAAATGAGTTTTCATTCACATGCAAATAAGTTTTATTTGCATGTGAAAGGTTTCGCACCTAGCCTCGCTTTGATAGAGAGGCTAAAGGCAACTCGGAAATGGCCTATTAAATGATGACAAGATGAGAAGGTCTTTTGGAGAACCCTAAACAGGTACCACAATCCTTTTTTTTTTGTGGTTGATGGTACCTCCTGACCAGCAGTTCCTCTGCATTCCTTGGATGCCAGAGGCTTTTCTCGCATCTCTCTTGTCTTCGACTGCTCCACAAAACGTGCCGCGAGAAAAACCTCCGGAAACCAGTTCACTGCTAACACTACCATTTTTAAACTGTAAAAGGAGAGGTGTTTATCCCATAAACTTCTGCAGTCCTAATATATTTGCCATTGAATTGTTGTGTTATCAGTTCAAAGCGTTCAGGCGTGGTTTCGATATGGTGGTGGATGAGTCTCCTCTGAAGACATTTTTCCGTCCAGACGAGGTGGAGCTGCTGGTTTCTGGGTGTCAGGTATTTCTAATAATAATACCGTAAAGTTCCCAAAGTAACTACTCCTCGAAAGTAAGGACCCCCAAAAAGTAACGTCAAAAGCAAATGAGTGTTACTACTCCCCCTGGATTGGATGCTAGTCCAACACAAGTTACCCCCAGGCAGACCAGGCTGGAAGGCTGACGCGCTAACCACTAGACCACTGCGCCTCCACTCAAAACGTTGTGGCTGCTGAAAGTAGCGAACCCGAAAAGTGACGACCCCCCCAAAAGTAGCGAGCCCTAAGGGCTGCAAATTCCGAAAGTAATGAGGGTCGTTGCTATCGGAACTTAACGGTAATAATAATTTATTCCTATTCCTGAATGGTCCTAAATAAAAGAAAAGAACACACTCTACAGTAAATGCTTTTGAGAAACGAACTGTATACTTTGTTCTTTGCCTTACAGGATTTTGACTTTGATGCACTGGAGAAGTCCACTGAATATGACAATGGCCTCACAGAGGGTTCCACGTTGATCAGGTACAAATCACTAACATTCATTGTCTTAGTTAAGTACATGGCTAGCTAAGATATGGTCAACCCTTTAACTCCCAACAGTGCCAAAAATCAAAATAATTGGGCGACCCCGCAGCTGTCCAAACGATGTATGTGATTGGCGAACGATACAATTGATATATCACTTGAACAATGCCCCTATCCCAGCGGGACAAATCTATTGTTTTCTTAGCGAATCACAGATATCGTTTGGGCAAATGCTGGACGACCCGAATAAGAAAAATCCCAAATTTCATTTTGTAAAATATTGAAAAACAAATGGTACCATGCAAAAGTACTGCCGAAGAGGTTTCATTTGAATGGTCACACCAGGGAAGTAGATATCTGCACAGAGGCTAGGGTCAAAAGGGATTGTTTTAAGTCACAGTACAGCGTGGAGCCGCATTGCTCAGGTGGAAAGCACACCAAACTTTTCATCTGATGGGCAGTTATTTGAGTCCCAGTGTGCGTTTCTTAAAAGTCCCAAAACCGTTTTTTTGGCCCAAAAGCTATGTTATGTGCATAATATTTGCCAACAAAGATTTGAATTTTGAAAAACCACGTGGCTCTTTACGATGGCTAATGGGTACCCCTGTAGGTAGACATAATAAGCAGACACTAAAAAGTTGTATGTTCCAGCGACACACTGAAGCACTACAATTTACAGCCCCATAAGTAAACGCCTCACCAAAGCGGACATTTGAATGTTGCTCCAAGGGTGTCCACTGAAGTTGATTCCTTGCGCGTCACTGTTGGCATAATTCCTTGTATCATTAGTGCGTGAGAACACCACCACGCTCGGAAGAGTGTAGATTCTATGGCTCCAGAGGAGCGCGTCCTTATTGAGAATTATGTAACGTAAAAAAACGAATTATCTTGTTAGCATTCGCTTAGGTTAGGATTAACAGCTCATATAGTTAAATTTAGCCAAGTTGGCCCGAGCGGCTCGGTGGTGCTCTGGTGGTGAAGGCTGTTTGTCAAACAGCAGAGAGACTAGCTGAATGACAGGTTCAATTAACACAAAAACATTGGTGTCAAGCGTACGTTATATAATTCTCAAGAATGTGTCCACCTCTACCTCCACTGTCATCAGTTTTGAGATAATTTGCATTGCTGGTATGATCTGGCCGCAGGTGGTTCTGGGATGTGGTTCACAGTTTCAGTGTGGAGCAGAAGAAGCAGCTGTTGATGTTCACGACAGGAAGCGACAGGATCCCTGTCGGCGGCTTCTCCAAACTTAAACTCATCATTGCCAAGAATGGGCCTGATTCTGACAGGTAAACTCCACGGCGTCAAGGTAGTGTTAGATTATTACCACTTGTGTTGTAACGGCTAAAACTGTGCAGTCAACAGTTACAGGACAAAGGTAATCTGGTCAATTCGCCCACACGTCCTCCATTCATTTAAGCTAGTATGATAGAGCAGTTTACATTTGAGTGTCGTTAAACCAAAACCACAGTAATTACAGTGACCAATCACAGCAGTCGTAAACAATCCAATGAACCAATCAGAGCTCGAAGCAATTACATGTCGCCGGCGCCAAGCGCGGAAAAACGCGTGCGAGCAAGTCACGATTGGTTTTGGTTTTACTTCTGATTGGTCGAGAAAGTGGCGCGAGATCTTTTAGCCAATCACAAAGCGTAGCAATGCAAAACCAAAGGAATTGTGTAATTACTTTCGACACTCAATTGACAACTGCTCTATATAACGTGATATCATTTCGTGTCAGTTGCTGTTGCGGCTGGTTAAAGGCCTTAATCACGCCACGCCATTTTGTATAAAAACAAAAGATTTACGCCGCCCAGCCTCGCAATGAAAAAGTTGAAAACGAGGTTGGGCGGGCAAAAACAAAGCATTTTATTCTCCGGGGAGTCAACATGGCCGCCGCGTGATAAAGGCCTATTGAACGAGAATCTTCCTTTTTAACTCGTGGATACGCTAAGCGTCGAACGAGTTACAGCAAAAGGAGTTAAAATATGCAAATTTTCACTCGGTCGATCGGCTGTAAACATCGAGCCCGCGACATGTTATGGTCACCTGCCTTACCTACGGAGACGACATTGGAGGGAGGGGAGGGTTGGGAGTTGGACGCAGGGGGTCGGTAGAACAAAACGCGTAGGGGAGGGGAGGGTCAGAAGGTTGTTTCGTACTCATGAGTTGGCTCATAGGAGCCTTTGATTCTCTGTATTGCTGGTTTGCACGTGACGTCACGGCGGCCATGTTGGTGGTCAAGAACAAAAGCGTTTCTCTCCACTGGGAACTAAACTCTATTTTCATGCAAATTCTGCGACAAAAATTGTATTGTATTGACCACCAACATGGCCGCCTTGTCACGTGGTTGCAAACCAAGAATTAGCGAGATTTCAAGTGGGGTTTCAAGCTCATTTCACTATGTGGACGAGATTGTTGTCGGCTAGTAACAGGCTTTCAAGATAAGTTGACAAATTTTTAATTGTCTGCGGATTGTTGCACTAGGCAGCATTTCATGTAACTTATTCATTTAATACGAACTTACAGACCTTTCCCCGAGCGGAGACAGGTAAAGGAGCAATCGCTACAACACAAATTGCAGGAAAATCGCGAGACACGTTTCACAGAACAAATGGTTGTTGCAGTCGTAGCCAGTTTTTGCGGCGACGAAAACGTTGCGAGAAATGTTCATTGAGAATGTTTATCTATCCAAATAACAGCTGTTTATAAGAGTAGGCACATCAGCAACGAAACAGGTTTGGAGTAAACATGTTTCAATGGCCGTATTTATACTAGAGACGACCTTAGCGCACCAAAGCGGCTAAGGTCGTCTAGTATAAATTCGGGAAAAAGGGAAGACGGCTTAGCCGTCTGACGGCTTAGCCATCTGAAATTAAGGGCGTCTGGTCGATGACCTTAACGCGTAAGGACGTCGTAAGGTCGTCCCGAATTTACACTAGACGACCTTAACTAAAAGTGTTAAGGTCGTCTGGACGACTTAGCCGTCTTCTAGTATAAATACGGCCATTGAAACACGTTTCCCGTAAACATGTTTGCAATTCCATTGTTCGCATTATTTGTTAATTTCAAAACACGTTTTACCCCTGGTTCTATAATTTATACGGTTTTACGAAGCAAGCATCTTTATAATTACACAGAAATTAAAACAAATAAGTGCTCGAACTTGCTGTTGTATGACTTTGTGGTTTAATCTCACTTATCAAGCTCTTCGGGAACAAAGGGTGATGCTGTGGTTAACAAGGAGACGATGTTTGCGCTAACGTGTTTCGTCTGGCTTAGATGGAAACTACCTCGTGAGATAGTTTCAATCATGCCCAGAGAAAACGTGTTTCGATCATGAGTCGCGCAATGTGCCGCTTGATGTGAACATTTTTCACAGTGAAACATTTTTTTTTATTCGTGACCAGACTGAACATGTTTCGTCCTAGTGTGAACACAGCATAAGTAGCTCTCCCTCTCTCTTATAGCGATTTATAACGGTAACATTGGCGCTACAGTGCGTTTTAAGCGGTTAGCGGACCGTTTTCTATGTAAAACAAAAACGTTTTGTCACACTAATATTCTAGCACACAACTCACCTGATAACAACTTGCCGGAATAATATTGCGTAAAAATCTTCATTTATTACCTCAAGTGAGACTATTTTTATTTAATTGTGTATTTTTATGTTGTTCTTGCAGATTGCCAACTGCCCACACGTGTTTTAACGTCCTTCTGCTGCCAGAGTACTCGAGCAGGGAGAAACTAAGAGAAAGGCTGCTCAAGGCAATTACTCACGCCAAAGGCTTTGGTCTTCTGTGAAGATATTCATCATTTTACCCTCAAGATCGCCTTAGTTCAACATTGAAAAAAGTCTCAACTTCCCGTCTTTGCGAAGTTGCCAGAGGACTGAACAAGAAAGTGCTGCTGTATAGCTTTCATTTGGACACACTTTGGACTTCACCCCGAGGCTTAATAGTTAGTTACATTGTATGAACCGAGACTTGTTTCTTGGCGTCAAATGGCCTAAACAGTAAGCAATTTTATTAGAACAATGAGCTAAAATTTTCAAGTAAAAAATCAGACCAAATTTCAAGTGACTGTCCTGAATCCAAAATTACCGTAATCACCATTAAACGCAAACCAGTCAGAATAAAAAGCAGAAACGTGGTTGGGCGTGACGTGACTACCAATATTTGTATCATTTGACAGTCAATTGAAGTCCACTTTAAAAGAAGCCTTTGACGAAGAGACCTAAAAACACGAACGAGAGACACGACGAGAGTTGACGAGAGGTTAAACGCCATGGGAGCGGTCGAAAGTTCAACGGCTCAGTTGAATCTTTCTTGTTTTCGTTTGCTCCGATATTAGGTTGGTCACCAACTTCTGTTTCTAAGATCGCGCAGAGCGCCAGAGATTGAAAAAAAAAATACGCCTAACCCACGCGCGCTTCACGATCTCGGAATATCAGGTGGTTGTTAACTGTCTGTTTAGAGTAGCTAGGAGCCGTGTTATTACAAACTTGGAGTAATTGATTAAAACAGCGAGAAATTCAAGAAATATTGCCTTAACTATTTGAAATAAATTTTCTATAGGAATTTAAATTTGCAAACAAGATTCTATGCAGCAATGCACCCCTGTCAAAATGTTTTGAAGCAGTAGGTAGGACAACAGACGCAGTGTGTTTCCTGCTAGCAGTGCTCAGTAGCAGGGAAGTAGGAAATACAGTCAAACCTCTATTAAGCGGTCACCCTAGGGGGATAGCCAACTGACCGCTTAATAGAGGGCCGCTAAATAGAGGTTTGACTGTTAGCGGCAAAATTGCTGGCTGCCGGAAGATTTTGACAGGGCTGGCAATGCCCACCAAAACCTGAAAATGTGAGACTAACTTTCTCATAACACATGACTCCAGGTTCGACTCCAAGGAGAGAAAGATCAGCCTCTAATTTCTCCTTACTTTTTGCCATATTTTGTTTATTTTAATGTTTGTGAGAATTTCAAGTTACGTCAATGTAAGTTGATGGTTTTCTGTATTCTCACCACCTGACTGCTTGAGAGTGCATTTGATATTGTAAGGAGAAAGTAGATGTTGATTACTGTGTAGAATTTAGCGTCTTGTTCGTGTTCTTTAGCCTTTGTCCTCCTGCAGGACATTCTTTTCAGGAGTAAACGTCCTGAAATGAGTTTTGGTGATCGGTTTGTAGTGGACAGTACATGTATAGGGTTTTTGTTCGTTAAACTGAGAAAAAAAGCTGTATTTTTTTAAAATTAGTGGACATTAAATCAGTTGATACAAACGTTTCCAACTATGAGTGTGGCCTTTTCCCGTTTCGTTTCTTTTCTTTTTTATTGTACTTGAAATGCAACTTGCAATGCAACGCTGACGAGGCCCGTTGCAAGAGAAGAAGCGAATGAAATTGCTCTTGTAACGCCCCTTGTTCGCAACTTGTAACGCAACGAAAACCTGTTGCGAGTTGTAGAAAAAGTTAAACAATCTAATTTATATCCTTCCGTCTCGCACTCCACGATCTCACCCCAGTTGTCCTTTGCCTTTTCTTTTTCATTTCAATTTATTCCTCGAACTCTTGCTCTAAATCGAAATAAAGCGCTTTCACTTCCTTGCGAAAAATATTGCGGGCGTCTGACAACCCGAAGCAACTTGTCTCGCAATGCTCTCGTCAGCTTTGCGTAACAGCGCCTTAATCTCGTACCCAGATCTCCCACGGTTAGCACGAGTGAGACTTGGGTACGAGATTAACAGCACCTTTACCATGGATTTCTATGTGTAATCGAGATCAAACATTTTCAGATAACATTTTGCATTGTTTATTTATAATTATTTATTCATTCATTAAATGAATTCGCCACCAATAACAGGACAGTTGTTTTATGGTTCGTCCTTTGCCAACAATGCTTGTTCGCGTGGGAAAGGCAGCCAATCACATGCGTATATATTAAAGGGATATCTTGCCTACGAAAGCCGAGGAGAGACTTTCAACTTCTGATTTTCTACTTCGGACTTCATATTTTAAATTTTAGATGTAGAGCTTCAGACTCGCGGATTACACTAGTCGCGCTTTATCCGTTGAAAGTTCGCCATCGTGCGTTGTTATGTTTCGGTGAGTAAACAGTCCTTCATCGCTATTATTAAATTTAAGATGAAAGTGGTGTTTAACAAACCTTCGCTAGGTTCCGACAACTTATCATTCTTGTAAATGCGGTGTGCCCTTCGAAGTTTTACCAGTAACACACCTGCTTTAAGAAAAGACGTTCACGTTGAGAGAGAGAACGCAATTTCTTACAAGTTTTTTTTTTTTTTTTTTTTTATTGAATGATACTGAACGTGTTATTAATATTACATAAATGATAGGTAAATAAATATGGTGTAAAAATACATAAAAGAAAAGGTGAGAAAGGTGACAACAAGCAAAAGGAAATATATATACACATATACATATACATATAAAGGAGTTGATATTTGACTATCCTATTTTACAGATTTATTTGCGTTTTTGATTTGTGCTTGTAATTTCTTACAAGTTACTTCCAACAAGGCTTTAGTAACGCGGAAATTGCCGGTTTTATCTCCTTACAGCATGGAATAATACTGTCTATGCGTAACATAACGAGGCACGATGGCGAACTTTCAACGGATGAAGCGCGACTGGTGTAATCCTCGAGTCTGAAGCTAACCATCTTAAAATTTAAAATCGGAAGTCGGAAATCAGAAGTTGGATGTCGGAAGTCGGAAATCAGAAGTCCCTCCTTGGCTTTCGTGATAAATTCAGTGGAAATGTACTTAAAGCTCACTGTTCGATGTAAGGCCGGAATATAGTAGTTTGCCGTTTAGCTACTGAACATAGCGCGAAGCAAAAACCACGAAGGCGCGAGTTTCTAGGGGGGTCTAGGACTTTTTGAAATAAAGGGTATCTGAAATAGCATTTCCAGCCTTCTGAGAGTAGTTTCCAGCAAGTTTTAACGGATTTGAACTGACAAAAAAAAATCTTGTGGCCTAAACACAGGGCATTTGAGGGGCTGTAGACTTTCTAGGCTTTCAACCAAATTTATAACGAATTGTTGGGTTCTCAGCTAGAATGTCGTTTTGTAACTGGTTTGTGTTTGCGATGTATTAGAAATGTGTACATAGAAACCTTTCATCGGACCAGGTTATAATGTTAATAAAAGCTTTTATAGCTCAATGGTTATATTTATGTAGTGAAAGACAAATTTTTGTATATGCGTAAAGCACTGTTTCTTTCAGTTGAGCTAGCACTTCGATGTTTTACCAACAATTATATAGATAGTTCAGATAAAAAATTGGAACAATTAAATTACATTAAATCAAGCTTTCTTACAATACACGTTATCGGTTAACAAGTTTAAGTTGAACTTTCCACAATATCGTGAAATGAAAAAAATTAAAATAAAATGAAATGAAAATGAAATGAAAGAAGCTAGAAATATCCTGCGAAAATGAACAACTATTAAACAAGATCTAATGTTCAACTTTGCACTTAAGGCAAAACCATGGATCAGATGTGTTACTTAAACATAATTATATTCATTCATTCATTGAACAGGTTTGTACAAATTATGCAACTTGTCAGTGTTGTATGATCGATAAATGAACCTACTATGTAGACCCCACAGACACTGGATGTTTGAGTTGCATACACCGAATGCAAAAATGGCTGCCGATTTATTATTCTTTTATGTGTATGTAAATTAGCCTGACTGGCCTCGTTAGCATGTGCAAAGTTCAAAAGAATGTTTACTCTAAAATGAGGCTAGTCAGGCTAATTAACATACATTTAAAAGAATAGTAAATCGGCCGCCATATTTGCATTCGGTGTATTGACTTCGACAGAAAAGACAACTTCCAAAATTATGGGGGGGGGGGGGGGGGGGGGGGGGGGGGCTCCTTATGCCACGGCCCTGCTTTCTATACTATTAATCAAAACCGCTGTCGTTTGCCGCTCTATAAAATAGATTTCTGAAATGCCTCTTTACACTCTCTATGATGTTAAAAGCAGTTCAGTTAATTAGTCATTAATATCAAAACGGAAAAGCTCCTGAGGTCTCTTGACAAGGTAGTCATTCGCTAATGGTAGTTAGCGATGCAAGAAACCTCAAGATCGTTTAATGAAGGCATCAAGTGAAAATGTGTACTTTAATGTGTCTAAAAGCCGACAGAAGACTAAAAAAATAAAAGCTTGTAAACACAGGCCGCTGTTAAGTCGAAAATTTCTCGTTATCTTAAAACACCACGAGTCGGCGCCAGTTAATTTGTAATTGTGCAGCTGTAGTATCTGGAGGCATTATCTGCACGTGAGCGAAGTTTTGGCGGCGCACAAAGCGGCATAAACAACGGGCGGCTCAAATGAGCGGCGTAAACGAGCGGCAAACCGCCAAAACCTCTCCCTTTGCGCGAACAATGCCCGCCAGCTACGCAGGTAGTTACGTTCTTGTTAAAGTCTCGCGAAATTCCTGTCAGTATACAAAAAAATATCGTTAATTAATTTCAAAGAAGTAAACACGACATAGATTGATATAATAAGTGAACCGTGTATGATTGTTACACTGAAAAAGATCTTTCGTGAACAAAAGCGTAAGAGATGACATCGCGATCACTGGTGCATGCTCTAGGAATTTTGTACGTTTTAAAATTCTTCGATGCACTACGCTGATTACGTCAAGAAGTGACCTTGGTTTAATGCTGGACGATTTTTATTGTTTTTGTTGAAAACTTTTTTGAACTGGCTGCAGGATATGCAGATTAATTATGTTTCAAATCAGTATTTCGTTGAGGGGCGGGGTGATAAAGTGGTAAGCGCGTTGGACTTTAGATCCCAACGTCGGTGGTTCGTCGTTTCCTTAAACGAGAAAATTTGCTCCACATTGTTTCGTTCTACCCTGGCCCCGGTTGTTCAAAAGGTGGATAGCGCTATCCATCGGATAAATCACTATCCAGTGGATAACACAATGGATTTTGTTAATACTTATCCACTGGATAGTGATTTATCCGGTGGATAGCGCTATCCACCTTTTGAACAACCGGGCCCTGGTGTATAAATGGGTACCGGCGACAAAATGCTGGGGGGTAGCCCTATGATGGACTAGCATCCCATCCAGGGGGGAGTAGCAACATTTCTAGTTGCTTCTTGCTACAGAAAACGGGTTAATCTCCGGCCGAGTGGGCGCCCTGTGGCTCGTGTGCGGCTTTACCTCACAGTACCTTAATCAGTATTTCGTCTCGTACGATTGTACGCAGTTAAAACTAGGCTTTGCTGCTGAGATCAGTTACAAAACATTTATAACTTAATCATCCACATTTTTCACACAGAATTGTATATCTGCGGGTCGTTAAGGTTTCCTCAATCGTTTGCGGCTATCTGAATCCACCCCGAATCATCTGCCAGGCAAATGAAGTTTGGGAAATTTCGTTTCACATGTGTGCATCAAATGTGAAAAATGCCGGAGGGGGTAGGGCTGGGTCGGGTGGACAGACGCAAGTGTCTATAATCAGTGGAGGAACAGAGGGAACCCCCCACTACTTTCCTGCTTTTCACTCCGCACCTTCCTTCCTTGTTTACAACCAAGCCTAGATAGAGGTGTCCGAAGTAGATTATATATTAATTTTGGTCTCTCTAGGACCACCTCTCTTAAGCGGCCACCTCTCCTAAGCGACCACCTCTCCAAAGCGACTACCTCTGATAAGCGACCGCCTCTCCTAAGCGACCACCTCTCCTAAGCGACCACCTCTCCTAAGCGACCACCTCTACTAAGCGACCACCCCTTATCTCATAGGCAACCACCTCTCATAAGCGACTACCTCTCCTAAGCGACCACCACTCCTAAGCGACCACCTCTCATAAGCGACCACCTCTCATAAGCGACCACCTCTTCTAAGCGACCACTTTTACAAAATATCAAATTTCTTCCAGTCAAATCACTACAGTCGAAACCTCTCGAAGGCGACCGCGACTACTTTCAACGCTGCGCGACCACTCACCCATATTTTGATGTCACTGCAGACGCAAATTGGATCATGTTTTTCAGTTCAAGTCAGCAATAAAACGAAAATTTTGTCCCTTGCATCAAAACTTCAATATGATACAATATTTTGCGCTGACAGGTACTCTGTGCATTGAAATTGCTTTAAGTTCATATGATTCAAAGTAAAGATCCCTGTGGTATGATAGGTGCTCTGTGCATTGAAATTGCTTTTAAGTTCATATGATTCAAAGTTAAGACCCCTGTGGTCGGACCTCTCGTAGGCGACCACCTTGGTTCAATTCAAACTGTAAAGAGGTTTATGAAAGGTTCCGCGCGCGCTGTATTATTCTGTTATTATGAAGACTTTCAGCCATTATATTTTGGGCTCCCTAACTTTTAAGAATATTATTTTTGGTCAGGTTCGCTCAAGGTTCATTCAACTTTAAAAAGTTAAAACATGTTTGGAAAGGCACGTCACCAGACCTCCGATGAAACCAATTCAAAAATTTAGTAAAATTCTGATACAAGATTGATTGAAAATTGTCCTGTCAGCAGAAGTTTTTAATCTTCTTGTCGTTTGCATTTTGTATTCTCTTAGGGGCTCTCTTTTCGCGGTAGCTCTTTCCTTCCAGCGCGAAAAGAGATCCGCGGAACGAGACTAAGAAAATGAAAACCTCTGCCGGCTCGGTACTTAAATCTACAGGGTGTTTCAAAAGTTCGTTCCGATTTAAAGTTGTTAATTTTTTAAACAAATCAATACTTTGTTTCGATTTTCGCGCCAAATGTGCACACGCGCGTTTTCCCGCCATATTTTCGCGCCCTTTGAGTATGTTGTTCCTTTCCCGAATTTGTTGTTGTTCTCTGATTTTTTTCCTGAACTTTCTGTTTTCTCTGTCACGAAAATGAAGTCAGACATTGTTTATGCTAGAGCTCAAGCAGCCATATTACGATCATCTGGTCATTCAGTCAAAGAAATTGCTAAATTTTTTAACAAGACCGAACGTTGGATAAACAAGTGGTCGAAAAGAGAGTGTATCGACGACAAACCAAGAAGCGGACGACCGTCTGTTTTGACCAGTTGTGCTCGAAAATAAATCGAGAAAGCGAAGTACAAACGGAACAATTCAACAAGGAAGATTGCCAAGAATCTTTATCAGAAAACTATCGAAGTTTCGAGCATAACGGTGTGGAGATAGCTCAAAGAAAGAGATGACATTCGTTCAGGATGGAGCTCCGGCTCACACTTCAAAGGCATCTCAGACATGGTGTCAAAAGAATTTGCCAAATTTTATAGCCAAGGATAGCTGGCCAGCGAACTCGCCTGATCTAAATCCCATTAAGAACATCTGAAGTATCATTGACCAGACAACGTACAAAGATCCAGCCCCCAAAACGATGAAAGAGCTGAAAAGGCGACCACGCTTTGCATGGAAAAATGTGACTCTTGACACGCTAAAGGAACTCGCATATTCTATGCCTAGGCGCTTAGAAAATGTCATTAAAAATAAAGGCGGGCATTCTGGTTACTAATAATTTGAATGATCGAATGAAAAATAAGCAAAAAACAATATACCTAATTTTTAAAGAGGTAGTTTAAATAAATAATGAAACGATAGAAGGAACCAATTCGGAACGAACTTTTGAAACACTCTGTACAAATCCGTGCTTGTTGTAGCTATGGCAACGACACAGCGGAAAAACCGCCACGCATGCGCCCTGAAAATCTTGACCGTTACAAATTCAAAATGGCGGACGACAAATCGTATTTTGCTACGTAATTAGGGACCAGTTTGCAACCGTTTACATGAGCTGGAGACTGTGCCTTCACGCCGAATTTCAAGTTCAATTCTTTGACGTTTGTGAGTTCGTTTCTTTCAGTAATTCGACTTGGTTTTCCAAACATTTTGGCCTTTGCTTTACGGACCGTAACGACAGCTGTATATGATGATAGCTGCCCCAATCGTCCGTGGTTTTTTCCATTTATTAAGGTCATTCATAAATGATTAAGGCCAGGACTTCGGTTGTCGAAAGTTTGTGAATTTTCAAAGAAAATATCAAATATGACTTTTTTTTCGTTCTAATGACTTTTTGTAAATGCCTTTGAAAGATGGAAACCTAAATACATGCGAAGGAGTCTCACTGGCTTCGAATTTCGTCTTCATCTTCACGCTTACCTTCCCGACGAGCAGTCTTACGAACGGTAAGCAGATCATCTTGTTTATCTGGGCTGTTGTCTATGCCTTTTCTTGTGTTATGAGATTTTCTCATCAATGTAAACAGCTTGTTTCTTATAAGCGTTATTTTCAAAGTAATGTATTTAAACATAACTTGGATGAATAAACATTTTTTGAGTTCAAGATCTTTCTTGTTGTTGTTCTTGTTCGTCCATCTTATCTAGTTGTGTCGCGAACGCGGCGACGATTTCCCGCCTTTTTCGTCGGGACGCACCCAATACGATGTCAATATCAATTAGGCTGGTGACTTGACAGCAAACCGGCTAAACTGCAACAAAAACATGGCAGTTGTGTTGACGTTTTTTTAAGAAAATGTTTTGTGCTAAAGCACCCAGAGTTTTACGGAGCAAGGAAAATGTTTTGGCAAGTCCTCAAAATATAGATTGTTGGGGGAAAATTTCCTGTTTGACTAAAATAGAGTCTTTAAACTGTGGATTTCAAGAACGTGTGAGCCTCTGTGTGCGGCATTACGAAGAGGAAAAACAAAAACACCTAAGTGTCTGCTGTTTCCCGACACGCTCCTGCAATGACAAGTGCTCTGGCAAACTTACCGCTTGTCCACAGCGTCTTATTACAGTGTTCGAGGGATTGTTCAGTGGGGGCAAGATGCCGTCGGGCAGAATTTGTCAAACCCATTTAATGCAGGCCGACAAAGATGCTCGTATCATTGAAAACAAAAATTATATTTCTCCCAGAAAGGTGAGCCACTCTGCACATTTGTTTTTTTATTATTACTATTTTGCAAGAGAGCAAAAGTCGAAAAAATATTTTTTTTTGTAATAGCGTCGACATTCAAACAGTCCAAGGGAAGACACCGGAGATGTGAAGGTCTCGCCAAGGGATCCCCCAAAATGGTGTGAACTAATTAAGCAGCTCGAGAGGCTGGAGCATGAGAATGAACGCTTAAAGGAAAGGTCCAAAAAGTTAGGTATTGAAAACTCAAACCTGAAGGACCAAATTAAAGGTGTGTTGAATTTTAATGGGTTTGTAAAAATTATTAAAAGTTTAAATGGGTTTCCATAACATTTAAAGGGTTTTTCAAGCCAGCTTTTTCATGAAACATTTTGTTTCAGTTGAGACCCACTTAATTGTACTGTTGATAAATTCAAATGCACCTCACAACTACTTTAAATGCTACAATTTGACCGGTCATCTGAAGAAGTCTAAATATAGTCTATAGCTATTTTTAGCAAGGATAACATTAACATTTGCAGATATGGAACAACAAAACAAGGACAAACAGAAACATCTTGAAGAGGCCAAGGCTGAGATTGACAGTCTTTTAGAGAAAGTCAGAGGTACCAGAATATAACATGATTGCCTTCAGTCGAATTCACACTGTGAACTATGTATTTTTACCCAAGGCATAAAAAGCCTAAATGCTGTACTAGTACAAACTGACAGAGATTTTTAACAACATACAGATCTTAAGGAAAGCAGACCTCATGATTGGATTTTGACTGAATCAACCTGTTTTTTTTTATAACATTTTACTTCGCTAATATTCCCCCTAAGCTCACAGGGAAATTTTTCTACACAGGTTTTAAGGGGGAAAGATACTGTTATTTCAACTAAATAAATAATAATATTTTGAAATGAAAATAAACATGGAGAGAGCAATTACTTTAATTACACCCTGTAGATTCTGTAAATAAAATTAACAATAACTTTTAGGTCAATCATCATTCAGTGAGTCAGTGCACAGTTTCCACAAGGCACTGACACATCATTACACAATGGGTGGCAAACATCTGTACAACCCCACTGACATGGAAGAGTTTTGTGAAAGTCACGCTCCGGATTTATTCAAGCAAGTGTACACAGCAATTGTCAATGACTCAAAGGAAGCACCTTCAGTAAAAAGGTTGGAGCTGCAAAAAATAAGGACTGTTGCTATTCTACACAGTCTGTGTTTTTATCGCAATCAGGTATTTTCCTAGCAATAAAATATTTCAATATTGACTTCGTGAACTGGTGATATAGTAAAGTGGTTTTGTTTGTATGTTCAAATTTTCGTAAGGTTCTCTTGTAAGGCAATATAACTATATAACTGCTGTAGATTTGTACTCTTTAGTGGTTTTAATCCACAAATTATCATAACAGTAGGAGAGGCCAACATTGCAAATGACCACTCATTGTTGTTTTAACTGTAAGAATCTACAACTGGTACTTTTCCCAAGAAGAATGTAATTTTTAAATGAACCACATTTTTTTACTAGAAAATTTGCCCCATTCAAAAAGCAAATGGTCTAAACCTGAAGATGAGTGGTGCAAGCTACAGTGCATTGATGTCTGGAATGATCCTTGGCTACAGTTGCCACCCAAAAACTGTAAGGAATCATGAAAAGGCATTAGCAGAAGCAAACAAAAAGGAAGTTTCAAAGAGAATAATGGAAGCCACAGCTGTAAGGAAGATAATTAAGTTTAATTTTTTTTTGTGCCAGAATAAAACTTACATGTAGGCTGACTCCAGCAAATCTTGCTTAGCTCCACCATTAGCATATTTATGCCAGTTCCCCAACTCATCATAGCATTGACAATGAGGATAATGGCTTACTGAAATTTTCTTTACAGTATCTTTAAATTTTTGGTTAGTCTTCTCAAAAAAAAAACATGAAGGTAAAAAATGGACAGGTTTTAGAAAAATTCCTCCCATACACAGTCAAACATATATTAAACCATCCAACTTAGCCAAAGTACTTGTAGATGTAGTGATATTCCTTATTGTACATACAGCTGCTAGCCATTTTGACTTTGCACAGAATACTGCTGAAGTTTAACACTACATGTTTTCTTCCACGTGCTGGATGTGAAACTTCAGTTCTACCAGGTCCAAAAATAAAAAATGACCTAACAGTTCAAGGAGACAATGATATACATTCACAAATTACTTGGCTTTCATTCCTTTTTTAGAAAAAGCAGTTTATGCTCCTCATTGAGGATGATATTCATTTCATTCATACAATCGGCCAGCCTACAACCAGTACCACGAGTACTGCTTGGCACATGTGCACAGGCTTACTGGATGTGCAAGACCAAATTCCAGCAGTGCCAAAACCTCAGAACACCAGCAAGCTTCATCGCACTGTTCCAGTAACCATGAAGAATGGCACAGTAAGACAGTGTAGGGGTGGCATTGATGTAACATCCATACTGCAACACTTTTCTAAGGCTTTAAATCAGTTCTTTTCTTCAAGCTATTTAAGTTCCTTGCCAGTGGGACACAGAACTTTGGACATGACAAATGCACAGCAAAGTTGTGAAAACCTGAGGTAAAAAACAGAAAAAAAGCAAGAAAAACAACTCTTATAAATTTGTCTCTCAAAATAATTTTATGTTTAATAATTACTCTGAGTTGGCTTCAGATAGGCAAAGTGCGCGAAACAGAGAAAACATCTACACTGCCTTCAGATTCCATCACAATTTCGTCAGGCTAATAAAATTCAGAAAAGAAATATCTTTCAGAACTCATAGAAGATATGTGTTTTGTTCAATTTCCTGCTTTTTTAACAAGGTTTCTTTGAACAAAAGTCACTCACTAAGTTGCTAGGTTTTGTAAACAAAAACCGTGGTGGGAAAATTCTGTAATGCCTGTGGGCAATCAGAGTGTGCATACTATTGCAGCCATATAAAAATGCTTAATAAATCAACACATTAAAGAATAAGAGACTGATAAGCATTTCATTAAATAAATAAAATAAATAAGTACATCAATCCCTCTTTTCAGAGTGTATTCAGATGAAGACAGACAGGAGTTAGAACTCCTGAGGACAACGTGGCTCATTGATGAGTTTGAACAAACCCTCAAAAGTGTCTACAACTACCGAGAGGCACTCACACACCTTCTAAGGGAGGCTCCCACACTAGAGGAGTACTTGCAGAAGTTTGTTGTCGTATTGAGTGGCGACTTCCCCACCTGGAAATATAACAAGATTATTGCAGAGGTTTGTTACATGTCAATATACTGTAATTCTGGGCTTAAAATTGGTACATGTAGTTGCATGATTATCAGTGGTGACTTAAAATATTTGGCCAAGACCGGCCACTAGATTGTTGAGGTTTGATTGCCAACGTGGGACTACAAGTATGATACAAAAAGTAGCAATGTATATTGAAGTGTGATACAGTAAAGGCCACCATTTTTCCAGGTTAGACTAAACAGGTTCTTACATAAAGGATATATAACAGAATTTTAAGCTAATTAGGTTCTGAACAGGTTCTTTTTTTCTGAAGAAAAAAATCACTGGTTTAAGATGCAAATTTTAGCCTAACTGGTTCCTTAAATAGCGGTTCTTACTCATGGGTTTTACTGTATTACATGTATAACAAACTTAACTAGACTGCCATTGTTTGTTTTCTTGTTATTCTTCAATCCACAACATTACTCCAATTCCTACTCCAACATATTAACAACATTTTTTCTTTGACTTTATGGTACATTAAGTGGGACCCAGTGGCAGAACCAAGAAGTACAATACCTTCTTTGATTCCATGGCAAGGCCCATTTCACGTTTCGCTAAATGCTCAGGAATCCACTGTGTTATTGTTCAGACCACTTTTTGCAAAGCTTTACAAGAAGCTATTTGGAAGAAACAAGGTAATTATAACCAAATGTTAACAAAGAGAGTAAAGTAAAAATAAACAAATACAGTGTTGTACATCACTGTAAGTATATAATTTTTATATGTGCATGGTAAATTACATTGTATGTTGACTCCTAAGTATAAAAAAGAATTTATTGAACAATCAGTCACTCGGTGTAATCAAATATGTTATTTTGACACCAAATCATAAGCTGATTGAGTTCCTAGCTAAAAAAATATGTTAATTATATTATAAAATTCAAGAAGAGTGATGCATAAATGATATCCTGATCCACTGATTGAAAATTATTGTACACTGTAGGTGATGCCAAAAAGACCAAAACCTCATCGCATTAGTACACTTACAACCACAGCATTTGGTGGTTGGACCATCATACGTGATGCTGTCCTCCAACAGTTTGGACCAACATGCAAGGACACACAGTACCTTTCCCTTCTACACCTGTTTGATGAAGTGTTGCCCTTGGTCTTTTTCTTTTATTGTACTATTTTTAGAGGTGGAGATTACAGTGAGTGGCTCCGTGCCACATTTCGCATGGCTCTGACATTCGTAACCTTTAAAAGAAAAAACTATACAAGGCTATTCTTTGCCAGCTGTCTGACATCCTGTATCATGCAGCAGAAAACAAAGACCTGGTGGAAAACATCAAGCTGTTTCTACATGCATTCACCGAAAAGAAGGTTGAAATATTTCATTCCGTTTTAAGAAGGTTTGTTAAAACATGACAATTACTTGTATAATTACATTTACAAACAAATTTAAAGCCATAGAGGATAATAAACATTCAGTGGTAGGCCCTTTACCAATTTCATTCAAATCATATATCACTGTATCATACAAATGCCATCATTCAAATCTTATTTATTGTAATAAACATTTTTGTAGAGATTATTTTACCTTTTGTTAATTTCCTAGAAATGTTCCTGTATGGGCAGTTCCTGCTGAGATCCAAACAATGGCACATGCTTTGAGTGGCAGGAGGTTCAATGATGACTTTTTGGAGTGGTTTCTTCCCGAATATGCAAGAGGCCGAGGTACCAAGCATATGGCTGAACTGGTTTTTGCTGCTGCAGAATTCTTCATTGAATTGTTTTGTGAAGTCTGGGCCACACAGGGTCAGACTAACAAGATTCCTAGAGGAAGGAAGAAATTTCAGGTTAGTAACTACATGTTTACTGGCTCCTAGAGTCTTTAGGTTTACTCTACCTGCCCATTCAGTGTACATGATACTTAAATAAAAGTAATTCACAACACATTCAGCGAATGGCATTCACTTAGGGAAATATGCAGGGCCAAAAAGCTAACATAATATCTAGACAACTTATTTTTTTTTGTTTTGTTTTTTTTTGAAGTCATATTATTTACCTGCGCTTGACGCAACAATGGATCAACGGTGCCTTCCCCTGGGCTATTTGTTTCTGGGAAAAGAGCCGGATCCCATGCTAGCATGTGACCTTAGCACATGCCCAGTCAGCGATGACTACAATCACACAGTTGTACGTCTCACATGTGGCCACACATTCCACAAAGGATGTTTGTTGCAGGAGTCTGAACATGATGTTGAACACAACTATGCAATGGATCACACAGTGAAATGTCCTGTTTGTTATGGACCATTGCAGAAACACATGCAAGAACTTGCGACCACGTTAAACCGGTAAGATACAGTGCTGTATACATGTAATATAATTGACCTATTATTTGATGTATAAATGTATTATTGACATATTGATGCACATGTACTTTCCTAAGAAAAGTGCCATCAGGAATCAAAGTACTATTAATTTAAATTGGACAAAAATCGAGTGCCAGAATAATTTAAATTCTATTGCGTTTTTTGACATCCTTTTAAGGCTAAAATTATTTAGCAAAGATGTAAGTAACTATCCGTGATAACCCCAACAACAATTTCTTATCAGAGCCAGAGAAAATGAATTTCGAAGCTCACAAGCTATAGGCACAATCTCATGTGATTTTTTAAAATCGTCTATAAAGCGATTCAGTGGAACTTCGAAATTTGTTTTCGATGTTTGGTGTTGTTAGAGAAGATTTCTTTTGATAATACGTCACACAAAAGTTTGCAATAAGGTGTAAATAATTTTGGTTCGTACTTTTGTCTACTAAATACTCAAAGTCCTGGCGGATTCCACCTTAAATATTTATTACCAACCTCCATCCGATTGTTTGAAGTTCTATTTCAAACAGAAACGATGACTGACAACAATAACTGCGTAAAATCGTTTCAAAAAATGTACCTACCTGTGACAATTCGATGTCTTGTTGATTTCCAAACTTAGATATCTGGCAGGAGGCGCGGACGATGTTAGAAATGATGATGATGAAGACGACGATGAAGACACCACCAAAGATGAAACAGATGATGAAGAAGACTTCAGTGACGACAACATCGATGACAAAACGTACAAGGAACAAGTCGAAAAAATTCAGCAACACGCGGTCGCGCGTTTCTCGTCCTTAACCAGGATAAACAGGAAAGATGAACCATCCGCCTAAGAACTTTCCTCGTATCTAAATCTCGCAACTGTCCCATTTGTCAATGGCCGGAGGATGAAATGTGGAAGGTGAACAGTTCCACACAAAACCACCAAAAACACGGAGGGCAACAGCCTTCCTTCGCGTTCGTTCCACTGCATACGATGGCTAAAAACTGTTATTTCATGAGCCATTTAAAATGAAAACGCCAGTGATAAATCCATTAGTTTTAGTCAAAACCTAAGAAAGATTGAAGGTAACTTGAAATATTCCCGAGATCAAATATTATTGTGTTTTCTCTATTCTCGAACCGCGTGGTCATCCGCCATTTTGAACTCAGTTAACGATTCGCGCAGGCGCATTACTTGGTAATTACGTCATAACAATCAGCCAATCAGCGGTTTTTCCGCCTTGTCTATGGCAACATAAAAGTTGTATAGTTGAACCTCTGCGCGCTCTCTATTACGAACATCTCTCTATTACGAACAGTTCACTTGGGCAGTTAAACTGAGTCGCCTTCTGTCATGCAACAAATGGACCCAGATTTGCATATTTTTAATATATACTCTACGGGAAGCACGGGTGAGAGGGATGGCGAACGGTTATTTTAAAAAATTTTAGAAGATTGATCGATTGTAAGATTTTTAGAATACATTTTTTGAAACAATTGTAATATGTTGTAACAGTTGTAGTAGTAGTATTTTTAATAATAGCAGTATTTTTCTCTTTTATTTTAACGTACGGCCACATAAGCTTGAAGCTTTAATTACCACCATGGATAAATAAAGTTTATTGTATTGTTTTGTATTGAGGTTATCTGGATAAACTTTTACACTGGCAGAGTCTTTGTTTGAAGATCGAGTCTAACGTTTTCTTCAGATATTGCCCTTGAAAAATCCGTTCCAAGTAAGCTGCTGAGGGCTTCGCCCTTGATCAATCTTTTCTTGACCCCTGGAGGGTGGAAAGAGGTAAATGCATTGAAAAATTCGTTCCAAGTAAGCTGCTCAGAGCCCCGCCCTTGATTAATCTTTTCTTAACCCCTGGAGGTAAAATACGTGCATTGAAAGGTTTCTGGCGGTCTGAAGTGCGTGCGAGCGTCAAGAATAGATTCTTTCGGCTTGAATATGTCGCCGTTTTATATAAACAGGTATCCAGAAAAGCGATATTTGGTAGCAATGGTAAAGGTTGTAAATCTTGTGACATTCTCAGAAACTAAATAAAAGAAAAATGTTTGGAAAAATATGGAAAAATATTAGAAAAATATACAGCAATGGAACGAGAATGAGAAAAAGTAAATGGCTCTATTTCTCTGTAGTAGATTTGTTACCCATTATTACCAACACTAGTTCAATCATTTTACGTGTATAATTAATTTCATTACTTTTCATTTCATTTCATTACTTCTGGCTTTCCTCGTCGCTAAGGGAGCCCAGCGTTGGTGGTTTCTCACATTGTTCTGTCATCCAACATGACTACCGTACAAACCACCAATTGCAATTTAATTTTACAATAAACCAGCCAGCCAAACGATCAATACTGAATATCGATAAAAATCGATGATAATCGATTGCCTCAAGTTTATGTGTTATCGATTTCCATTGAATTAATTACTGTAATATATAGAGGTTTTTCAGCGTGAAGTTGTGTAATACGGCTGAGTATTTGTCGAGTCAGTTTTTATTTTGTCGAGCCTTTAGGCCCAGCCGTATTACACAACTTTTCGCTGAATAATTTTTTTTTTATACGACAGTAATCTTCTCCTAAAACTAAGGTTTTGAAACTATTTTTCCTAGCGCGCGGTCAGAAGAATGTAATAACGTGTATTTGCATTCGTTTTAATGCGTATTTGCACTCTGGAATGCTATGTCGAATAATAGCGATAATTATCGATATTTATCGATTATCGATTGGCTACACCGGGAGCACACATTTTAGGCATCCTACTGATGAGCAGTTACGTAATTCAGATATGTTCAGAAGCCACATTTATTTAAAGTCTGTCCCCTTTGAATACCCAGTGGATAAATTATTTGAATGCTACTCGGTTATTGTTAGCTGTCAACGATTGCGTTTCATGGTCTTGACAAATTTTTGCGGTGTTCAATCTTCGCGATCCTACCATTGCAGCAATTTGCGAAATTTTAGAATATTAATCGCAAATGAAATGATATACGGGCAGTTCATATTAAACCTTTATTTAATCAGTGAGGCAATTCGCAAAAATTCGTCATCATAAAAGTTTGAGGAATATTATTTTTAAAAAGCATTCGTGCTTATTTACTTGATCTTTTGTAACAACCTAGACAGTCGAGTCGAACATTCGGCAATTATGTAATAATCGTGTTCAGGCTCAGTGACCTTTGAGTCAATAAACGAGACATTAGAACGTGGCTATTCGCATGTAACCTATTAAGTTTTATCCTTTGGAACATGCTGCAAATCTCACTATATTTTGGTTCGTTTTACAGTTTTTCTTCACTGGAAATTGTAGAAAATTGGTGTGATTTCTACTTTGGCGCGCATTTGATTTTTCCATCTTGTCTGTAGACCTAGTAATCCATGTAGAGCTAGTATATTCATGTTGAGCTAGTATATTCATGTACCGGTATATGGCTCAAACGTAGTTTTCTTTGCACATACACCAGTCTTCGTAGAATAATGGAATGTCGTGGTCTTTATTGATGGCGATGAACGAATGACATGATTCTGTGATTCTATGAAAGCTATTGAATAGTATTTTCTTTACGTTCCTGTTTGTTGCTGGATCTTTTTGTAGTTTCGAAACTGATTTTTCTTTGAAAGAAAAGGGATTCAATTTAGCGTCTTAAGTTACTGAAAATAAACTGTTTGAGGTTGTGCGTGAATTGTGGGCTTAAAACTTTCAACACTAATCGAGTCTCACTTCATATGTGATTGTTTTGCGGTATGTTTTCAACAAGTTTTACATGTCCGGGTTATTGAGGCGGAAACACGCGTGTTCATAACGAACTAACGTAAATTTGCCGCGAGGGTTAAAATGTCAAAAAGCGAGCCATCCGTCGCCAGAACTCTTAAATTACTTGCGAATGACGTCCTCTCTACTGTGCAGTCGAGCGCGCTGCTAATCGCTCTACAAGGACATCATGCTGAGAAGAAAATTTGTGCAACGGAAAGACACACAAATACTCAATTATGATCCACGAGTGTAAAGTAGTTTGTTTTGCTATAAATTCTAAGAGAAAAGTAGTTGCAGATAGCGTGCTCAGATCAGTGGAACATTCGTACGAATGCGCAAGTGTTCGCGTGATCTACCTTGTGTCCATCGCGTGATTAAAGTTACATTTGTTTACAAACTTAAAAATCACGCAAAATTTGGCGGCAGAATATCACCACTATAAACGGCTACCGTCTCAGCGTGAACAAGCGAAAAACATTGAGCTTGGATCCCTCGCAGTTCTATTTAAGGGACATTATTGAAGTAATGCAGGCATCTATGAGCTTCTCTGAGCTCATTACTAAGAACGCACGTGTAATTTGCCATGTCTGAGTGATGTAAACGTTTTAGCAAGGTTGGATTTGAAATTGACAAATCATTATGTACACAAAACTCTTAATGCATTGCGTGTTAGTCATGCCTACGAGAACAAATGAAGGTCATTGAAAAATACTTTACAAGAAAAGCGCTCGCCTTCATTTATCATTTCGTCTAGGGCATGCGGAGAGACACTGCTGGGAACAGTTGTGTTTATTTTATTTGTAAAGCGCCACCGCTAAATACCAAAGGCACGTTTAGACCAAATAATGGGACGCTGGTCAAATATGGACTTCTGTCAGTTCCATGTTTTAAACGCGTGCAAAATAGTTGTTCCGCTTGCATATGCAAACAGCAACTATTTAAAAAATCGCATAAAGGTCATAAAGAAAATTCCTAACATTCTCCCGCTGTTGGCAGGACAAAAACATCGATTAACCAATTTTCAACCTCAATTGAACCTCACTCGCTGCACAGATAACAGTTCCATCCAGTCCGCGTTAACATAGAAGAGATATAGCGACCATGCTGCAGCAAATGAACAAGCTATCAACCATGTTGATGTACTACGCCGGTTCACTGGCGCTGTGTCTCGCGTTTTCAATCTTTCGACTTGTGAAACTTTTTCCTTGTGCGCAGTGGATACTCTTTGAAATAATGAACAAGAGTGCGACGATCAAAATGCCACGTGAAAACTACGCGCACTCGCTTTTCACGCGGCCCATGTTCGAATCCATGCGTTCCTCGATCCTGCTTGAACTACAGAAATCCGTGCAAGTAGGAAATCTGGCCCCAGACTCCCACTTGTTTGCCGTGGACGGCAAGTCACGTTATCGATTATTGGATTTTTGCAGAGGAAACCGTCCGCTTGTGTTAAACTTCTGTAGCTGGACCTGCCCTGTTTTCCGAGCCA
The DNA here is from genome assembly GCA_024195265.1 of Dendrophyllia cribrosa. Classification (NCBI taxonomy): domain Eukaryota; kingdom Metazoa; phylum Cnidaria; class Anthozoa; order Scleractinia; family Dendrophylliidae; genus Dendrophyllia; species Dendrophyllia cribrosa. The sequence goes on from JAJLRJ010000005.1 coordinate 5,776,053, forward strand.
GAGTGGGAGAGTTTATCAGTATTGTAAGGGAATTCAACGACGTGGCTGATTTTTTGACGGTCTACGTAGAAGAGGCACATCCCTCTGACGGCTGGGCATTTAAGGTAAAAGAAAAAAGTCCCTGTATAGCTATAACCTTCTCCCCACTCGATTCGATGTGGTGTGGTTTTACTGAACATTTGAATCTGTGGATGAAATCCAAAGTGTGACCCTTAAAGGGAAAGTTGTTGAGAAGTATTTTCCAGTAAAGCTTTTGATTTCATAGTTTCCCAATATGGAAAATTCTGAAATGACGAATGAAATTGTCAAATTTGTGTTTTGAATGAAATCGTCAAATTTGTATTTTGCATATAACTTCTACATAAAAAAATGAAATCAACTTTAACAAGGGTTTCCCTTACACATACAATGACAGCAAAGTTAGTGTCGAATTAATTGTCGAGATTCAAAGCTCAGAACTCCATTGCAATACACTAGCCGGTTGAGCATAACTCATGTCACGGCCCATCACTCGCAAAACGAAACATCTGCTTTATTTTAATATAAAAAGCCACAATGTATGTTACACCGGGTAAACTAGAGGGGCGAGACATTCCAAGAACCTTGAAACATAGACCAAATTGAAGGCGACCTTTTAATTATCCCTAAGGGACAGAAAACTTTAAAAGCATGGAATTTTCAACTATCACCCTTTGGATAAATTCCTTTTTTATCGCGTTTCAAATTGCAATTTTAGTAATTTTTTCTCTGAATGAAAAGGGCTGTGTTGATAGTTCATCGTCATCGTCATCTTTGTAACTTTAGTGTCTGTTGATAGTTTTAAACAAGAAGGCACAATATATTGTTTATCAAGGATTACAGTTATCCGTTCTCTTTTTTACAGAACAATGTCTCTATACCGACACATCGAACTCTGGAACAAAGATGCAAAGCAGCACAGTTGATGGTCGATTCGGTGGCGTTCGACTCTCCTGTTTTGGTGGACAATATGGATGACACAACGAACAAGGCGTATGCCGGGATGCCGATTAGATTGTACATAATAAAGGGGCGGACAGTGGAGTATGCTGGTGGCACAGGACCAATGTTTTACCGTCCGGACGAAGTGCAAGAATGGCTGCAAAACAACAGAACAACGTTGCTTAAAAATACCAGGCATAGGGCCTAAATGACTGTGCAGAAATAACTGTATTTTAACCCTCGGTTACACTCCTAGCCGAAAATACACGAATCATGTCTTTTTGAGTCCATGCCGAATGAAATTCGTAGGTGTGTTCATTCAAATGAAGCTATTGCGCAGTATTTTCCATCGGTACTGTTTAATCTTAGGTGTGGTCACTCAAATGAGCAGTTCAGTTCATTCCCTTCGAAAATAAAAGGCGTTTAATTTTCCGATGTTAAAAAAGTTGTAGGCGTCACCGATTTTACTAAAGAAAACTCTAGTTTTTAATCTAATTTATTACGAATTTTCAAGATGACCAAGGCCTTTCAAACAACTTTTCACCGAAAAGATTCGTTGGGACCTCCGGTTGAAAGCCCCCCCCCCCCCCCCCCCCCCCCCCCTGCCCTCACGTGTGTTTATTTCTTTGTTATCACATGTATTGGAAAGTACAAGAATCAAAAGATCGGAAAGGAACTTGTTGTATGAATATCCACGGCACGCGAGCCGTGCGCCAGTCACCTGCATTCAATGTGGCTCGCTTACGTCTTGAATGAAATTGATTATAATAAGTCCGTTAATCAATCATGCACAAGTACCTTAATCAATCATGGCGGCAGGCAAGAGGAAAACAAGTATTAGAAACTGTTTAATACTAGGTCACGCAGGAATCAAGGACATTTTATAAATTTGTTTGTATATATTTCAATGGATCCCTGTAAATACACTGTATAATGTTTGAAGTAATAAACAAATTGAAACCATAGTATTGAACGTTTTCAACCGTGTCCAGTATTACTGAAGGCGGCCGTCATGCAAAAGTACGCGATCCCGTCAACGTATTAACTCTTTCAATATACAAAACATCACGTAGCTAACCTCAAGGGCATTCAGCTAATTTGTTGAAAACAATAAAGAAATAAAGAAACAATCACAAAGAATTTGAGGGCGTGATTGTCATCCAGCCGCCATATCTGCAATGTTGGGTCAATTCATCAGTTGGGATCTCTCTAAAGTTCTAGGCTTTTCTTTTTTTAAAGTATAGAACTTAGTTTTCCTTTCATGAAAAAAAAAAAAGAGAGATTTCAAACTGATAGTTTCCTGAGGTACTAAACGACGACGAGTGGTCAAAAAAAGGAAAAAACGAGCAAGATTGAGATCAGTATGCTTCTTTAACCTTGGCATATTGTTTGAAGAAGCGCAAACTGCGACAAAGCTGTGATCATTTAAGCTGACTGTAAAACGCCTATGTTTTGGTTTTATACAGACACCACAACTGAAATATACTCTCAGTCGTTTTTCGTGCAAAAGAAACGTTTGAACATACAATTATTACCGAATTTTTAAACACAAAAACAGGAATTGTTTTACACGGAAAGAATACGTAGAACTATGCTAAAAACATTTTTTAAGTGTGCTGTCGTCACCATTGAATATCTTAATGGGCACTTGGTTCAAGTGTACAGTTTAAAGACTTGAAAATACTTGAGCTTATGACGTGAATTAATTCACTTAAAATAGCGAGTAAGGGCAAAAGATTTCATCCGGTAAAATTGACTGACTGAAAACGACTATTTTTGGTTTTATGGACTTTATGCACACAGCACCACACACTCCGAACGTTTCTCATGCTAAAGAAACCAGGCTAATTACATGTCAACGATTTTGGTCCCCTTGGCTTGTGGATACGTTTGAACATACAATTAACCACGAAAACACATCCACTGTTTTTCACTAAAAGAATAGCGTACCAAGAACTATATTGCAAACGTCTTTTAAGGAAACTGTCATGACCATTAAAAATCTTAATGGGCACTTGGTTTAAGTGTATAGTTTAAAAACGTGTAAATACTGAGCTTATGACGTGAAATGATACACTTAAATGATCTTGCATCCGACCGAACAGACTAGTGACTATAAAGAGCAGAAATTGAATTCATCCGGTAACAAATTTGGCAGCTTACAGTACAGTCAGTTGATTATTGCAAATCTCTGCCGCTTGTTTCAGCTTAACCTAGTTTCTAAACGCTTGAATTTGACGGAAAACTGGCTGATCCATTCAATTTGGTATTAAATGGCTACGTATAGTAAACAAGTGAGATGGGATAACAGAGATTAGCTAACTCAAATCATCTAAGCATGTCCAGGTTTTGTACTTGAAACGTCTGACTGAAAAACAAGACACCTAAATCAAATAAGGAATTTATACTACAGCGCACGAGAGGTCACTCTGAAGACAATAAACACTCTATTACTGATCACAATGTTTGAATTAACTAACATTTCTATTATCTTTGCCATACTTATAATAGGAGTAAACTCCATTTTAGTCATTGAAAGAACGAGACATTCGCAATTAGATCAAAATTCTTGACATTTTACAAAGAGAAAGGAACAAGATGAACGGAATGCGGAGTCTTTTCAAAGCATTGTCTGTCGTCTCCACCTCAATAAAGATTGCTTCAACTGAACATCCTGCGATAACCTCTGTATACTCCGTGGCTGTTTCGTCTACGATAAGTGCTTTAAGTTAGAATTCCAGAGTCACACCTTGTTTTAATGTGTCATTATTCCTCTTCATAGATTCAACCTCAAGTTATAGAGAAAAACCGTTCAAATTAGATTCTTCCAATGGTGTTGTTCTAGGTGCATATGTATTTCAGAAACGTCGACAATTTTATGCTAAAACTGTCCTTTTAACTGATAGAAGGTTTTATAAGTCTTATCGATAACGTGCATGTTTGTCTGTATGACTAAGTCAATTTATAAACTTCGCAATAAACAACTTCTTTATTCAATATACAGTTCTCATTTTAAAATTGTCAATGTCAGACAATATTAACACAAGTGGGCGGAAAAAGACTTACTTTCTTTTCTTAATTTCGCTGCGTCATTGTCGCGTGATTGTAGTGTTTGCAGAACTGATGGGCAGACACGACAACCAGCTAAAGTCACGCGAACGTCCAATGCGCAGAATGTTTGCCCTCCTCGGGCAAATTCACTAGAGCAAAATTGTATTGTTCAAAAGCATGTTCTTTTCTTTGCATTTCTAGAGTGCCCAAGTCACAATTTTTGTCCCAAAAATTCTTCCAATTTCACGCATTTATTAAAATAATGCCTAGTGAAAATGAATCAGCAAAACAAAAATTAAATGTGAAACAGCTTTCATTTAAAAAGAGGCACTGTAAGATTTTATCTATACGGTCAAAAAATTGAAACCATGAATGTATCTGGGAATGGAAAAAAGGTTTTAGAATTTTTATAAATGGTGGGCGGGCCGTGGTTACGCAGAATGTTTCTTTCCTTGTTAACTCCAACATTGACTACTCTATAAAAGTCGATAGGCCGTGACACATTCTTCGGTTTTTTCATGGATTTAGGGTCACTCCAAGCTGTACAATGTTGTTACCCATATTTTTAATAACAACACTTAAAGAGATCTTGGATCAACAT